>JAJOOR010007005.1:0-42803 GCA_036250505.1 Solanum acaule | reverse complement strand
CACTATTCAAGAATTGCTTAGTTACTATTCATACTTTGTTAATCGCTCATGGTTCCCACAACCCTAGTTGTGGAGTTTAGTTAACCATAATCATATGAACAAAATTCATTGTTTTAGATGAAAGAATTATGAACTTACGTAAGAAGAATAATAAACCCAGAAATTCAACTTGAATTGCAACTCCAAAATCTTCAAAACGATCTTAAGAAATTAATAATTGTTAAAGTTGCAAGTTAATCTTCCAAGTCAAGAACTAGAACAAAATAATAAGGTCTAACCCCCAAAAACGAGGTTTACATACCCTATTTATAGAAAACAAATCCTAAAATAAAAGGGAAACAAAATAAGGAAATAAAACTACAGGATGCGGCTCCATTCCACGAGGCTGACCTACGGTTCATAAGTCGAATGGCGGTCCGTAGGTCACTTCCGTGGCTCCATACTTAGCCGATTTGAAATCTTCACAACTCCACCTTTCTCAGTCAACTTCCACGAACCAGCAGCACGGTCCGTCAGTGAAACGAGGGACCGTCAGTAACCTCCGTCGCTCTATACTTAGATTATTTCAACTCAGGTACTGGAACCACCCCTCTGATCACTTCTACGAAGCTGCAGGACAGACTATAAGTCATTCGACGGTCGGTCAGTCCCAACCGTGGTTCCACACTTAGTCAGATTTCCATGAGCTTCAATCTTGCCATGCCTGGTCGTCCCACGACCTTTATCTATGGGGCGTCACTCATCCTATGGTTCGTAGGTGACTCTTTTTCAGCACTTGCCTCAGCTATATTTTCATCTATTCGTGCCAGAGTTTATTTCCTGAAATTACAGCAAAAAACACATAAAACTAACACACAAATGCCCTAGACATTCACAAATCCTAAGAGAAACGTATCAATAGTATCGAAAACTCACGGTACATCAACACCCTCAACTTAAAATCGTTGTTTGTCCTCAAGCAACACATTATGACTCTAAACGACACTTGTACAGAAGCACAAAATTTCAGCCCAAGCAATCACATGGCTCTTCATCCCGACTTCTACTTTAAGTGTGACTTTGTTCTCTTAAACTCAACAAGCTAACTTGTGCGGATCAAAACATGACAAAGATAGACCCACCAACACACAACATACACTATTTTACTATCACCAAGGTACCAATTTTCCGACAATGTAACTAATGCCCTTACTTCAAACGAAATCCCTCTTTTCACAAAATGAATATGACTTTTAGTACAAGGATTCATTCAACACTTACACTCAGAAATAACTTAAAGTACAGTTAGTGCTCAGTACCATAGGCTTGCCCTTATTTTCACTGCTTAGACTCTCCAAACTAGACTCTAGTATCACTATAGGACTTTCTTGGTTTGTAACGTAGGCTCAGGGTCAGGTGTTGTACATTTGGGTACTTCTTAGTGACTTTTTTCCCTCCTTGACATTACACTAGACTTTCAACCTTTTTTTTGCGCTATTTTTGCCATCCTATCGTTTTACCTTTTTTCCCTTGATTTTCTTCAACCATGGATGTGGCTTTATACTTTTTTTTTCACTTTCCTTTAGCTTTCAACAAGTCACATCCTCTCCTCTCTCTTTCAACATCAAATTCTTTTCAGACCCATTTTTTTTTCGGTTTTCTCTTTCATAGCCACCCTCAACTTATGGATTTTCCATTGGTTGAGGTGCACAATACCCGATGTCGGGTTAGGGCCAAGATTGAAGTTACTCTTTACATTAGCCACCCTCAACTTAGGCTTTTTTCCTAAGTTGAGGTGCACATGTCCAAGGAGGGACCGGGGCCAACATAGTCGATTATGGGAAGGTGAGTTCAGGGTTTAGAAAGAAATGGTCTAATTTTAGGCTCAAAGCATTTGGATCAAAGGGAGCATTTATTTCATTTGGTTGGATCCTTACTTTAGGCAATTTGTGGACTTATCAGAACAAGGGCCTATGATCACTTCCTAGTCTCTAGAGTGAATTGTCTTAGCAGGACTAACCGGGCAAGTTCTAGTTTTGCACAAAAACTGTTTGAACAATCAACTATTCTCACACACTCTTGGCACATAGTTTCATTACCAGATGATCAGATTAACCAGTTCAAGTTTCAGCTTAAGTCATGCTATCAAGTTGATTCATTATCATGTCATACTCAGAGCCAACACAGTCAACTTATCTTAGCCTACCAAGTCTAGCACACATCACAAAATTAGGACGGGTATCACAAAATCATAAGCCATCATGCTTCATTCTTGTTCATACTTCTACACATATGATCCTAACACATGCCGGTTCAACAGAAATTAAACAGTCTCTTGGGGGAAAAGAACACAGGCAAAAAAACCCCAAGAAAGGATTATGAGTTGGGTTACTCAGACTCCACCCTAACACTCACAATCCATTTACCCCACCCCAACAAAAAATAGGTGCACTTGTCCCCAATGCACACAAAAAATAGTAAAAAGTAATGGATTTGGGTGAAGCAAACCTGTGGCGCATAGCGCTGATGAACCATTAACAAACGGGTGGGTCTGGTTTCCCAGAGCCTGCAAAATCAACACTCGGGTCACCCTTAGTAGTGCCCGCATCAACAAGGACATCACCATCAGTAGTGCTATCTGTCACTCTAACTGCACCATCATTGGTGCTCAAATTAATCGCCCCAGTAGGCAGAACCTCAGACACGAGCATAGAACTCGACGCTCCTGCCATCATTTCAATGACTCTCTGCTCCCATAACTGCTCATCTACGATGGAAGCTTTTATGGCCTCTCTGTCTAACTTGCGTTGTTTCCTACTAGCCTTTTCCGCCTCCGTGTGCTCGGGGTGTCAACTAGATCAGTGTCTCTTCCCACGGGCACGTGTTGGCTGCTCCTCCACCTCATCTCCGCTAAACACTACACCCAGAACTGTATCATCGCTAAGTGCAGAGGGTGCAGCCTGAGGCTCAACAGCGAGTGTAGCAAAAATGGCATCCACATCAGTTCAGAGGCCAGCTATATTTGTCCAGAGGGCAGTCACATCAGCGGTGGGGGCAGACTTCTCCAACACTCTCACCTCGAAGGCATCTAAGCGTGCGTGAATAGCTTGGACCTTTTTGTCCATCATGGTTGTCGTCCTCTTTTTCGCTCGCTTCTCAGACTCAACAATCAATTTCCGCATCCTTGGCTTCAGGTGATGTAGCGTGACCATCTAACCCTACAACTTTTGAACTTGAGCCAATGGTATCATAGTCGTTCCGGAGAGTGGAGTGGGTCGAGATGAGCTCGGGGCCTGGCTGGCCGTATGAGAAGATGAAGTTAGGTGCTCATTAGTTGGATTTGTGGTGGGGCCCCCATCTCCCTGCATATGTCCCACAGTGTGTATCAGATCCTCGCCTATAGGTACATCGATTCGAGGCCCTCTGCGTGGTGCTGCTACATTCGCGTCATCCTGAATCAACCCAATGTTAAGGGTCCCAGTCGCATGAACCAACTTATCACAGTGCCAAATAGGCACTCCTACATCCCTGCAAAGCTGAAAGATCATACAGGGGAAAGGGTAGGTGGTGGTGGTCTTGAAAGACCTCTTATGTAATTCTCCCAGTAGCAGGTTGGGAAATTTATATCCAAACCGGCAACTAGTGTAGCCACCATAACCGCTCTATCCCATGTGACTATATTATCGGCCATTGTTGGTGACAATCTATTTCGGACCAATAGCCAAAAGAACTTGGCTGCCAAATTAAGGGTGGCCTTCCAAATACCCAATCGGGGCGCAACAACCCATTCTGCTCTCTCTCCATCCAAAGCAAGATGCCGAGCTAGCCATGATATAACCGCGTCCCTTTTATCTGTATTTCGGCTAAAGGCTCATGTCCTCACAATTTCCCACCAATAATCAAATTCAGCGGTGGAGTCTGCCCATGTGTGGTGAGGGTTAGGGCTATAAAAGAATCGCCTGATGGTGATGTGGGATATGTTCATCGAGACACCTCGGACCATCGTGGATGTGAGGGGGTCTTGTGCTGCGGGATTGGCGGTTTTGTGAATTTGCCCTCGGAGAGTGGCAGCATAGGAAGCGTAAAACTCCCACACAATCTCCTGGCTATAAGTACCCGAATCACGAGCCATCCACTCACACTTGTGCCTTTGGAAAAGCTAGTGGATTTTTGGCATAGTGTGGAGGCTCCCAGTGAGAACTCTGCACTCCTCCGTAATTGTACGGGCCATCTTTTCCTTGAAATTCTGCATCCTGACGTCACGGTAAATCTGCCACTGCCCCTCGACGCACCACCTATTCGGCTTTCCGTTTATAGGATCCGGTTGTTCATTTGAGGGATGGAATCCTGTTAGAGCTAGATACCTCATCAGACGAGGCAACCGCTTCATGTGCACTTGAGCCGGTGTCGGACCAGGACCCATACCCGACAGTAGAGTTGGACGAACAACCGAACCCAGAACTAGTCGGTGACCCGATCAGTGTATCCTCTTCATCAGACTGGGAGGCAGTAACTACGTCGGGGAGCACCTTCTTGGACTAGTTCCGAGTGGCCCGAGCAGGTGTGGGTGAGTAATTCGGGTCTCGTTGCCTGTCGGTATCCTCATCGATAAGTCGTAAGGTCGGCGCTATGGATTTAGACCAGCCCCTGTTTATGATGACTTTCTTGTTTGGTATCATGGTAGCTGCAGAGGAGATGTTGATACCCAACATAGAAGAAAGAAAAAAAAATAACAATAAAAAAAAAACAAAATTCAGTACCCTACAGTGGTAACCGACGGAGGGAACTAACGGTCCGTAGGTCAACCTACGGACTGTGGACCTGCTTCGTAAGTCAGAAGTAACCAGGGCATAGTCACAGATGGGAACAACGAAGATGCAGTATGGTCCGTGGGTCATTCCACGGACCGTAGTCCACCTCCGTTGTGCCAAACTAGGGAAATTTCCCAAGTGCCCTTGCTACAGACCTGATCAATGGTCCGTCGACTGAACGACGGTCCGTGGACGGGGTCTCGTGGGTGGTTCTGGGCCAATAGTGTGCATCAGTCCTTATCATGTGGCCATACATGATGATCAACAACAACACTAAGAAAGTCTACTCATGCATTTCAACACTCTGCATGCTAGTTCGTCATTCTCGAGGGTCCAATACTTCATTTAAGCACGCCATTCATACACGTGATGGAACCCTAAGTCGGAACTTACATTTAGACTCGTAGTTCTACTGGTATTAAGTTAGAGTTACCTACAATCACTGACCATCATCCTAAAGGCGTCTAAATGTCATAATTAGCATGCATTTAGGGATGATTATCTACCCAAGGTTAAGACCCACTCTCGACTTACCCTATTCAAGCTATGAATCGTAATTCAAAGTGAGGGGACAATCAGTTACCTTACAAGAGAAATGAGGAGTGGTGTGATTGCGTGCCGAGACTTAGACTCCGACTGAATTTGACCTAACAGCGTACCGTATTCGAACATCGGACCCTCTTGAAGATAAGAATTTGCGGGAAAGAGGGAGATCTGATGGAGGGTGGTGTGAGGGAGTGAATTTGTGGGGTTTAGGGTGTGGGGGTGCGGATGAGCGTTTGGGATAGAGGGGGAAATGTTTTAAACTTTGGGGTTTTTTAAATAAGGGAAGTCCGGGTCGGGTCGTGTAGACTAGAGTTTCGACCTACGAGAGCCCGCTAATGGTCCATAGGTCGAGACCGTATATCACCTCAACACTTGGAAAAATTTAGGGACTTACCTGGGGTCTACAGATGCCATTCATGGTCCATGGAGTGAACGACGGACCGTCGATGGGGTCCGTAGACCGCTGCACCAGACATTTTTTTGTAGATTCTGCTTCTCACCCTTGCACATGTATCAGCCCTTAGCCCTTTATTTTTACATTTTTTGGACACTTTTTAGACACGGAACCTATGCTAATTCTAGCCAACACTAAAAAAAACTAAAACACCTATCTAAATTAATACAAAGAATCAATGAAACACAGAAACTGCTAGATGGAAAACCAAAAATCTATTGTTGGCTAGATTGTACATCTTGGGTTGCCTCCCAAGCAGCGCTTGATTTAACGTCGCAGCACGACGCAGGCCTCTTGATTACTCAGACTTCATCAAGATGATAGGCCTTCACAACTTCTTGCACACTTTCTGCGTTTCCCAGATAGATTTGATCCTTTTCCCTTTAACCATGAACCTTGTTCCGTCACTGTTCTCAAGCTCAACCACTCCATGAGGAAGCACTTTTGTGAGCAAAAATGGCCCGGTCCATTTGGATTTGAGTTTTCCCGGAAACAAGCGCAACTGAGATTTGAATAGAAGCACAAGATCACCCACAACAAATTCTTGGTTTTCAATTCTTTGATCATGATACCTCTTCATCTTCTCTTTGTACAAAGTTGAACTTTCATAAGCTTTTAGGAGAAACTCATCAAGCATATTCAAGTCATTCATTCTTTGATTAGATGTGGTGCTCCAATCCAAATTTAGCTTCTTCATTGCCCACAAAGGCTTATGCTCTAGCTCTACCGATAAATGGCAAGACTTCCCATATATAAGTTGGTAAGCAGACATACCTATGGGAGTCTTGTATGTAGTGCGATAGGCCCATAGAGCATTATCAAGCTTCTTTGACCAATCCGTTCTATTAGCATTAATAGTCTTTGCCAAAATCTGTTTGATCTCTCTGTTGGACACTTCAACTTGTCCACTAGATTGCGGATGGTAAAGAGTGGCTACATTGTGGTGGAAACCATATTTCTCAAGTAGCGCCTTGAACAACTTATTACAAAAGTGGGAATCTCCATCCCTGATAATCTCCCTCGGTGTACCAAATCTGGAGAAGATATTCGTTTTCAAGAATGCTGTGACACTTTTACCTTCATTGTTGGGGAGCGCAACTGCTTCCACCCACTTCTATACATAATCAACCGCAACAAGAATATACTTCACCCCATGTGAACTCACAAATGGACCCATAAAATCAATGCCCCATACATCAAACAACTCTATCACCAATATAGGATTCATAAGAAGCTCTTGTCTCTTTGAAATCCTTCCTTCTCTTTGGCAACGATCACAAGACTTGGCGAAATCATGAGCATCTTGGTGAATAGTAGGCCAGTAGTACCCGCACTGCAAAATCTTATGTGCAGTTCGAATACCATTATGATGTCCACTAACAGGCGATGAATGACACGCTTCAAGTACACTCAACATCTCAATTTCGGACACAGCGACGAATAATCCCATCAGCAGAACTACGATACAAGTAAGGCTCATCCCAAAATAATTTATTCACATCATGCATAAACTTTATCCTTTGGTGAAAAGACAAATTCGGGGGCACAATATCGCTTGCCAAATAATTAGCAAAGTCTGCGAACCAAGGAATCAGATCATGAGACACATCAAATACCTGTTCATATGGAAAAACATCATTAATTTCAGCCCTATCACCAAGCTTTAGCATAGCCTCTTCCTCTAATTTGGACAAGTGATCAGCAACTTGATTTTCGGTCCCCTTTCTATCTTTTACCACGAAATCAAACTCTTGCAGCAATAATACCCATCTAATCAACCTCGGCTTTGCATCCTTCTTTGCCATCAAATATCTCAATGCAGAGTGGTCAGTATGTATTATGACCTTTGTACTAAGCAAGTAGGATCGAAATTTCTCAAATGCAAAAACCACCGCAAGGAGCTCTTGTTCAGTCACAGTATAATTCTTCTGGGCCACATTAAGAGCCTTTCTGGCATAGTAAATAGGGTGAAGAATTTTTCCTCGCCTCTGTCCCAATACCACACCAAGCGCCACGCCACTTGCATCACACATTACCTCAAACGGTTGTCCCCAATCCGGTGAAATAATGATGGGGCAGTAACTAACTTCTCCTTCAACTCTCCAAATGCTCTAAGACAAGTATCATCAAAGTAGAACTTACACTCCTTCTCGAGCAGTTTGCACAAAGGATGTGCAATTTTTAAGAAATCTTTGATGAATCTCCTGTAAAAACCTGCATGGCAAAGAAAACTCCTCACACCTTTTACAGAGATAGGTGGGGGGAGTTTTTCTATTACTTCAACTTTTGCTTTATCTACCTCAATGCCCTTTCAAAAATTCTATGACCTAGAACTATCCCTTCTTTCACCATAAAGTGGCACTTCTCCCAATTTAGCACCAGATTGCATTCTTCCCACCTTTTAAGTACCTCAACCAAATGATTCAAACATCGATCAAAAGAGTCACCTACCATAGAGAAATCATCCATAAATACCTCAATAGTGTCCTCCACCATATCAGAGAATATCGACATCATACAACGCTAGAAGGACGCTGGAGCATTGCACAACCCAAAGGGCATCCGTTTGAAGGCGAAAGTCCCATAAGGGCAAGTGAAGGTGGTCTTCTCTTGGTCCTCCGGAGCTATAGAAATCTGATTGTAGCCCGAATAACTATCAAGAAAACAATACGAACCCTTACCAGCAAGTCTATCCAGCATCTGATCCATGAATGTCATAGGGAAATGGTCCTTTTTCTGTCCAAGCATTTAGCTTTCGGTAGTCCATGCAGACTCTCCATCCCGTCACAGGCCACATCGGAACAAGCTCGTTTCTCTCATTAGGAACCATAGTAATCCCACCTTTCTTGGGGACACATTGAACAGGGCATACCCAACTACTATCTGCAATGGGATAGATAACTCTAGCATCCAACCACTTGATGATCGCCTTTTTAACTACCTCTTGCATAGGTGGATTTAATCTTCTTTGGTACTGAATACTAGGTTTGTGATATGGCATAAGTTGTATTTTGTGGGAACAAATACCGGGAGGAATCCCAATAATATCCGCAATAGTCCACCCAATAGCTCGCTTGAACCTCTTCAACACAGTCACCAAGCACTCTACTTGTCTCGCATTTAGATCTGCCGCAATGATGACCGGCAAAGTGTTATCTCTGCCCAAGAATACATACCTCAAATGTGGTGGTATAGTGTTAAGCTCCAATTTCAGTGCCTCCACAATAGATGGTCTCGCTGGTAGGGACTCACGATTCTTCAAGTCTAACACATACTTCTTTTGTTTTGACCGATATTCACACCTATCGAGTGTAGCTACCAACTCATCGTACTCTTCAATACTATCACTATTGAAATTCATCATAACTGCTGCTGGTGCCTCAACACCGAGTCGCTCTTCAATTTTCACTTCTGTTCCACTCTCAACTCTGTAAGTTATAGCAGATACCCTTTGGAGGTCACCACTCTGCTTCATGGATCTACAAATATTGAAAGTTGCTTCTTCATTGTTCAGGCTGAACTTCATCTATCCCTTCTCCATTTCAACCAATGCACGACCTGTGGCAAGGAATGGTCTCCCAAGGATGATGGGAACATTAAAAACAACCTCACAGTCAAGAATCACAAAATCCGCTGGAAAGATGAACAACTCCACTTTTACTAACACATTATGGAGTACACCAATGGACCTTTTCACGGTTCTATCGGCCATAAGTAACCGCATCGTAGTAGGCTTTGGATCCCCTAGACCCAACTTCTTATAAATAGACAATGACATGAGGTTAATGCTAGCACCAAGATCACACAATGCTTTAGCAAAGTGTAACAACCCTATAGTACATGGGATCGTGTAAGCACCAGGGTCTTTCTTCTTCTTCTGCACAAGAGATCTTGTAGCAATAGCGCTATAATGCTGCAATCTATCATCATCTTCAAAACTCATAGACCTTTTCTTTGTCACCATATCTTTCATAAACTTCGCATACCCAGGCATTTGCTCCAAAGCTTCTATCAAAGGAACATTGATGGAAATTTGCTTCAACATAGTAATAAACTTGCGATATTTACCATCTTCAGTCTTCTTCACTAACCTCTGTGGAAAAGGTGGTGGAGGTCTAGGTATGGGGACCACTTTCTGAGATATCTCCGCTTCTTTCTTTGTCGCATTCTCAGACTCTTCTCTAACCTCTACCACATCATCTTCTTTTCTAATCTCAACATCCACCACAGATGGCATAGGTGGGTCTATGGTTTGCTTACCCCATCGAGTAGTAACTGCCATACAATGACTATCATTCTTTGGATTCTGGATGGTGTTGCTAGGAATAGTGCCAGGTTGACGTGGGTTCACTGTAGTAGAAAACTGAGTCATCTGCTGCTCTAGATGCTTTATTGACACTGCATGGGTATCAACCTTTTGACCAATACCAGACAAGTCGTTTCTCATCTCCTTCACATTCTCATCAGTTGCATCAAACCTTCTCATCATCTTATGCATCATATCTTCAATACGCGCCACATTGCCTCTAGCTTCCCTAGTACCAGATTCCTGATTTTGAGAGGGAACATAAGGTCCAACCCGATCGTTTCTATTGCCATAGTTGTTCCGGTTGTAGTTGTTGTCACGATTGAAGTTCCCATCCCGGACATATTGACCCTCGCGGTTGTAATTGTCATAGTTCCGACCTTGGTTTCCTTGACCTTGGTGCCAATTTTCCATGTTGGATCCTTGGGCGTTTGGTCGGAAACCCCCCGTTTGATCATTCACCGCATAAACATCCTCTTCATAGTAACACTCTTCAACTGGTGGTGGTGTTCTAGTCAAGTAATTCACAGCATTTACCTTCTCCGCACCTCTGCTCACATGCTTTAATACCAACCCTAACTCGGTCCTCATCTGTGCCATCTCCTCATGAATCTCATCCGCAGATTAGTTGTTTGTAGCATGAACGGTAAATGTGTTTCTCCCAGTATCCGACCTCCTAGTGCTACATGCTTTATTGTTGCGAGAGATTTTCTCCAGCTTTTCTGCAATCTACGCGTATATGCACTCACCATATGAACCTCTAGCAATAGTATCAAACACTGCTTTATTGTTGTCATCCTGACCTCGATAGAAATATTCCTTCAGCGACTCATCATCAATATGATAATTCAGAACACCTCTTGTAAATGCAATGGATCTGTCCCAAGAGCTACTCACGGACTCTCCAGGTAAAGCCACAAAATTGTTGACCTTATCTTTGTGATTGAGCTTCTTGGATACTGGATAATATCTTGCTAAGAAAACATCCTTCAGTTGTTCCCATGTATAGATTGAGTTATAAGGAAGCTCAGTGAACCATACGGCATCATCGCCTGTCGAGGGAACACTCGTAATCCGATGACATCCATATCCATGTCTGGTCGACCTACACAGCTCTTGCAAACCACTCTTAGCTTATGTGACGTGTGGGTCCTCCGATGGTAATCCTGAGAGCAAGCCCCTCGCTGTAAGCATCTGCATCAAGCTGCTGGTTACTACAAATGTGTGCCCCTGAGGCAATGGAGGTAGGACAAAAGGTCCATCAGAGTCAGCAATATTGATGTTGCCCCTATAGTTGTCATGCAGTCGTAGGCCAGGTGGAACCTGCATCCTCAATGCATCTCCCAATTGATTTTCAGCTAGAACCTGGTTGTCCCCACCAACTACCCTCGCAGGTTGCAACCCAACTTCTTCACCTAGATTGCCTCTGATAGGATTAATTGGATCTCCTTGATTGTTCATTCTTCGCAAAGTATGGTTCAACTTTGGATCGTAAGGAGTAAGTGGTTCACCCTGGCTCCGTGTACTTGGCATACATTAGAGTCAGAACCTGAGAGAGACAAAAACCGAAAGAAAAAGTAAAATTAGGAAATATTTAACGAAGGTTCAATAATGTAGTTAAACTAAATCTAAAAGCCAAATTCCTCGGCAGCGGCGCCAAAATTTGATATGCTCAAATTACACCTCCCTAAAGAAGCATAAGCGATCGTTATTAAGTAAATAACCCAACTTGTAGGTTGGGGTCGATCCCACGAGGAAAATGGTTTAGACTTTACTTTAACCAACAATTATATTCAATTAGTCAAATTACTTCCAAAAAACAAGTAAGTAAAGAGGGGCTTTGTGAAACAAATTGGAAGAATTCAATAAGTAATCAGTAATCAAAAGTCAATTTTGGTTGTTATCAAGATGAGAGAATTAACTAGGGTATACGTGTTCCCCACAAACTCATAATGAAGTAATCCTAGTAATAACAATCCTTTCCTAGTGTACTGTATGCAAAGTGATAAGTTAGGTATCTCTAAATCCTTGGTCCGACATCTAGAGAATTTCACCCCGCACCTTGGTCCGGCTACGTGTGTATAATTTACTAACCCTTACCTTTACCTCATATATTAGACATCACATCGATGTTTGGCTTAGTTATTACTTTGCACCAATCGACACTAGCCTATTAGATAGTTTCACACTAAATCTATATTGATAATTCTTTTCTTGTTGATTACCTCCTTGGTCCGGCAAGTAGCAACAAAGCGAGTTCTAACGTTGGCCACCGTTAAAAAGACTTCTAAACGAAAGAATTATCAATGCATGCAACAACACTATTCAAGAATTGCTTAGTTACTATTCATACTTTGTTAATCGCTCATGGTTCCCACAACCCTAGTTGTGGAGTTTAGTTAACCATAATCATATGAACAAAATTCATTGTTTTAGATGAAAGAATTATGAACTTACGTAAGAAGAATAATAAACCCAGAAATTCAACTTGAATTGCAACTCCAAAATCTTCAAAACGATCTTAAGAAATTAATAATTGCTAAAGTTGCAAGTTAATCTCCCAAGTCAAAACTAGAACAAAATAATAAGGTCTAACCCCCAAAAATGAGGTTTACATACCCTATTTATAGAAAACAAATCCTCAAATTAAAGGGAAACAAAATAAGGAAATAAAACTGCAGGACGCGTCTCCATTCCATGAGGCTGACCTACAGTCCGTAAGTCGAATGATGGTCCATAGGTCTCTTCTGTGGCTCCATACTTAGCCAATTTGAAATCTTCACAACTCCACGTCTCTCAGTCAACTTCCACGAACCAGCAACATTGTCCATCAGTGACACGAGGGACCGTCAGTAACCTCCGTCGCTCTATACTTAGATTATTTCAACTCAGGTACTAGAACCACTCCTCTGATCACTTCTACGGAGCTGCAGGACAGACCGTAAGTCATTCGACGATCGGTCAATCCCCACCGTGGTTCCACACTTGGTCAGATTTCCATGAGCTTCAATATTACCATGCCTGGTCGTCCCACCACCTTTATCTACGGGGCGTCACTCATCCTATGGTCCGTAGGTGACTCTTTTTCAGCACTTGCCTCGGCTACATTTTCATCTTTTCGCGCCTGAGTTTATTTCCTGAAATTACAGCAAAAAACACATAGAACTAACACACAAATGCCATAGACATTCACAAATCCTAAGAGAAACATATCAATAGTACTGAAAACTCACGGTACATGAATGAGTAAGTTGAGTCTTTTTGTGTGCATTCATGATTGAATCTTGTGTAGCATTGTTTGAGACATCCTTTTTGAAGTGCTGAACTTGAGTTTTACTTGAGGACAAGCAAAAGTTTAAGTTAGGGGTGTTGATGAGTCCACAATTTGGACTCATTTAGGGCTTTATTTGAATAGATTTAGTGTACTCAAATGCATATTTTGTACCAATAACTGATGTAAATCCTTGAATTTCAGGTAATTGGATTGAGGAACAAAGCATAGACACTATTGAGCAAAAATGATCATGGCAGCTGAAAGAACGAAGGACATAAGGCAGTTGAAAGAATGAAGGAAAGAAGGCATGAGGATCTCCTAACCCATTGGGCGAGTCGCCAAATGTTCAAGTGTGCCAAGCCCTAAAGGAGAAAATCAAGTCGGTGATAGAAAGGAGCAATCGGCGAGTCGCTGAATGGTTCCGCGATGCTGTGCCATATCACCCAAAGTTACAGAACCTGAAGATGCTGAAGACAAAAGCAAAACGGTGATGGAATTGGCCAAAGGGTGGATCGTCGATTGGGTCGACGATCCCGACTAACTGTACCGACTGAACCTCCGCAGCACACTTTTTGACAAGTATAAATACTTGTTTAAATTTTTAGCTAAGTAGCTGATCTGATTTGATTTTGTGTGGAATCATAATATTATTTAGTTTTTGAAGTGTAGAGCTTAGAACTGAATAGAAAGACAATTTTTCCTTAGCTTTGCTGATTTGAAGATTTCCATTTTCGAAGAAATTTGAAGTGGGTGTTGAAGATTCTTCATCTTAGACCTTTGTAAAGACTATATCAATCCTACCCAGTTGATGGAAACACAACTTGGTAACAATTTTTACCCGTTTACTTTGTCTAGCTAAAACCCCAATTCTTGGGGTGTGATTGTGAGTTGATTTAACTGTTGGGTATTGTTAATTGATAGTTTATTTACTGTTTAAAAGTGAATTCATTCAGTAATTATGGTTGAATTTAATGGGTTCTAGTTGCAAATACAATCTTAACTTCGTGTATTTGGCTTGCTCGATAGAGAGGTTTTAAAACCAAAATTACAGAATCGATGGTCTGTGGGTATTGGGTTGTCATGGGTTCAGTTCGAGAGAGTGAACCCTGAACCCTTTTCCACACATTCAACTCGAGAGAGTGAATGGACTAAAGCGAAGGCTGTGCTTCATTGCTGCTTATTGGTGTTTGAGAGAAACCAATTTTATTAAGGGTAAAGTACTAAAATTATATTAATTGTTCCACACTCAAAATTTGATACTATCTTCTAATATCTGATTATACTAAGCTATAACTCTCAATGAGTATTTATAGTTTTCAAAAATCTGTGCTGCAGCGGATCATTCGGTGACATTAGTCAGAATCGCCGATCAACTCGGCGATTCGCCCTTTGGTGTAGTTCATCACCGTCTTGCACCATCCTTCAGCATCGTTGTGCTCTGGGTCATTGGGTGATATAGTACTGCTTCACGGAACTTATTGGCGATGCGCCGACTGCTCCCTTGTTCCGCCGACTTGATCCTTTCCTTCAGGCTCAACACACTGGAATAAAAGGCGAAATGGGACCCTTTGGCGACTCGCCAAGTGGACTCGGCGATCCTCATGCCTTCATTTTCTCGTTCGTTTCAACCTTTTCGTTCCTTTTTGCGAAGTAGTGTCCATGCTTTCCTTCAAACTTCAAATACCTAAAACTTAAGGGTTTTCATCAGATATTGAGATAAAATAAGCATTTGAGGACACAATTTCTATTAAAATATAACCCTAATTGAGTCAAATTTGTGGACTCATCAACACCCCAACTTAATTTTTTGCTTGTCCTCAAGTTCAGCAGTTCCAATGGGATGTATCAAATAGTGCTACACAAAACTAAATCATGAGCATACACAACAAGACTCAAATTACTCTTGTAAAGATCAATTGTGTACTTAAAGATTCAAGTTGTGACACACCATTACCAAAGATTCTCATGCTCGCAATACTTGCTACTTGTGCAAGTTCAAGCTCAACAAAAAGTATCTAAATGCCCTCATATAAAGAATGATTCCATATTCATACATAGAGGTTAATCAATTCAAGATCAGGAATCAGATGTAACGCTCACACTCAAAAAGTGGAACATAATGCATGTTTTCACCCATAAGTTAGCCCTTAATTTCCAATCGACTTTCAGTTCGGCTTACTCAAGATCAAAAAGGACTTTTCAAGGCTTGTAATGGGGCTGAGTGCAAAGGTATGGTCATTTAGGCTCAGTGACTTCTTCATCCTCGTGAGATGTGGTGTTCTCAAAACGTCCTTTTCCTTTCCCTTATCACTTTTTCTTCTAGTGCTTCTAAGTCATCCTTTTATTCACTCTCAATGTATTGCTTGGAAACCCAATTCCTTTTGCTTATTCTACAACTCTTTTTTTTTGTTTTTTTGGGTTTCCATTTTTTTTGCAATACCATGGGTTAGAGAGACTTTTTCTTACTCTTCTTGACTTCTCCTTTTCCTTTTCACCACACCCCCAACTTAGGCTTTTGGCCTAAGTTGGCTATTCACTAAACCACAAATCAAGAAGATTATAGGTAGTGGATCAAGTAAGGTCTAGGGTTCATCAAGTTTCTTCCAAAGAAAGGCAAGGCTCAAGGGGTGTTCAAAAGAGTTTCACACGCTCACGGGTAGGCTACAAAAGAGGCATATGTCAAATTTGGCTCACACTCTTTAAAGTTGCCTAAGATCATCTTTAGAGCACACCTTTCTTAATCAATTAGACTAACGAGGCAAATTCTAGGTTTATTCATGCATGGTTCAAAGTAAGCTAATCACACAAGGAATCGACACTTAAGTCAAACAAGACTGCTAACTTTCGCTAGTGTGCAACGGTCATTAAAAGAGAATCAATTTGATAAATGACTAATCATAACGAGATGCAAACAGTTCACATATTGTCTATGCAACTTCATTTGGTCTTGTCGTAGCCGTGCATTCATGTTTGTTCGATAGATAGCACTATTCAAGTCATCAGTATTGATCGAAACTGAGACTTAATTTTTTTTGCAAAAGAATAGCCACTTTCAACACACGAGAGGTGGCAAAAATTTTCGAAAAATTTAAAAACTTTCTGGAAGGGTCAAAATCATTTTTGTAATTTAAAACAAAGGAGAGCCATGAGCTCAAACATCCACAAAAAGCAGTGTAACTACAATTTTAAACAGAACAACCCAAATATATACAAAACACGAACACAAATAGCACACAAAAGGTGATCCTCACCCAACTACTAATAAAAACACATTTATTCTCAAATGCAATTAACACAGAATATCCAGAATGTAAATTAAAGGAATACAGAGAGAGAGAGAGATAAAGAAAAATCCTATTAGCTTCAGGTTCTCTTTTTCTTTTCTCTCTGCGTCAGCTTCTGTACCGATGTTTGCCTCAACTAATTCTATCCAATTAGGAAGGTTCAGCAGATCTTTTAGACTGATTGAATTACTACCGAGAAGCTAGGCAACAATGCAATCCAAATCCACGCACAAACCAATGAATCAAACTACACTAGAAGTGCAAGAAATATAAAACTATAGTGCATGTGTGGGTTTTGAATAGATAAAAAGTGAGGGAAAGTGAATGAAGTTGGAACTTTTAAACCTTTGGCTTGCAAAAACCGTCCAGTTTACCCACTCGGTGACGTTAGTTAAACTCCCCAACTCACTTGGTGGAACGCCGACTGTTTGGTTTCTCCACCGAAGTTTATAGAACCTCTGGTTTACGGGGGTCCAAACGGCGGTTTCCATCGTGATCGCCAACCATTTCGCCAATGATTTCTAGCACTCGTTGAGTTTTACAGACTCTAATATTGATGATGTCTAGAGTCAAGTGGCGGATAAGGTCAGATTCGCCACCCTTTTGGAGACTCGCCGACTAGATTCATCACTCGCCTATCTGCACTTTTTCTTTACTCTTCATACTCCCCATCTGCACAATCAACACACCATTATTTTATTAAAGCAAAAGAAAGTAATAAATGGTTTTATGTTGCCTTCCAAACAGCGCCTTAGTTAGGGTCGTGGCACGATGTAAGTCAGGAGCTATTCTTCATTTTCAGAGTCGCCCATATTGTAATTAGGTGAGTCCTCGGCGAATGATAGGTATTGACCTGATATCAAATGGTCGATTTGAGCATCTTGTCGTTGAATAATCATGGATTGAGAGGCTGACGCTTCGTTTAGCATTTCGATGTTCTCCTTCATCTCATTCAACATCTTCTCATGTGCCTCAATCTTTTGTTGAATGAGTGATAAGGCTTCATCATCCTGCACACCTCTGTGTTTCTTCCCATGTTTACACTCTCGAAGGGAGGAGTGCTTTTCTTTTCCCATGGCTTGTACTTCCAATTCCATGACTCGGATGGATAGAACATCCAACTGGGTGACTAGTGCATCCCACTCCTGCTTCTTTCTGGCTTCTTTGTTGGCTTCTACCATGCCATCAAGGAGTTTTGCTACAACTTCATAGGGCTGGTGTAGCATACCCCCATTACAAAGCTGATCGGCTATACATCTATTCTCGGGTCCAAGACCCCTATAGAAGCACTCCAATAGCTCCTTGTCTGTCATCCCGTGAGATGGGGTATGGTTGCAGCACCACTTGAAACTTCAGCCACATTTCCTAAATCGTCTCATCTCCTACCTGTTTAAATGTCAGGAGGTTATCCCTGAGGTTCAATAGTTTCAGAATGTGATGATCCATGTGATATCCATAATGATCTTCCATCCTTAGTTCCTGCTCTGATATTCAAACAAGCAAAACAAAACTACAACTTAGATTAGTAAAGCTAAAACTAAGAAGAATAAATTTTTTACTTAACTAAGAATTCTCAAATAATACCACTCCTCGGCAGTGGCGCCATTTTGATGTTTGCGTAATAAATGACACAGATTCCGATGCAAGTGTCTACGATCGTGCAATAGTATAATAACCCAACCAAGGGTTGGGGTCGAGTCCCAAGGGAGTGGTTTCGAGAATTAATAGAAAAATAAAATTAAGTTCTAGTAGTCGTAGTTAAAGACATTAACGATTAAAAATATTGTAAATTAGAGAGGGACACAAAAGTGTCAAATATCGATTTGGGGGTTTTGTCACAAGTATAGCAAAAAGGGTAAAAATAACAAAGAAATTTATAAATGAGATGAGATTCTTGGGATGTGACCGCAATATATATTGGTATAAATTGTGGGGATGCTTTCGATAGGAAATTTGCAAGATAATAGTGACTAGGCTAAGCTTTAGATGGAAATACGTTACCTCTCGTGCAACTTACCCCTTTCAAATGGGTTCCTCTCAGACACCCATTTGCCGCATAAAGGTCAGCCTACACCTTACCTCACTCACTCTCTCAAGCTAAGTGTTAGGATATAGGACTAGGGCTCACCCTCTCGGGATGAACCTCATGTCGACCCACTCTTTAGGCCATCAGTGTAACAGTTTTTGTTTCGTGACCTCTCTCTCTCGCAAAATGAAAACACATGGGTGGTTTTGTATTTGCAACTAGAAACCCATCAAATGAAAACATAACCACTAGGTGAAATCACCATTAAAATACATCTAACCTATCAGCAAGCAAGACCCAACAATAATCTCAACACATATTTTCTAAAGCACACCCCAAGAATTGGGGTTTTTAGCCACACATCAAGAGATGGAAATTTTTAAGTCTTGTTATAGGCCAAGAATGAAGAATCCAAGAGACCCAAGTCCAAATCCTTGGAGATGAAACCCTCTTCTTCTTCAAGTTTCAAAACCCTGTCCAAACTCAGAGCAAAAATAGAAGTACTAAAATTATATTAATTATTCCACACTGAAAATCTTATACTATCTACTAATATCTGATTATACTAAGCTATAACTCTCAATGAGTATTTATAGTTTCAAAAATCAGTGTTGCGGCGGATCATTCGGCGACATTAGTCGAAATTGCCGATTAACTAGCGATTCACCCTTTGGTGTAGTTCATCGCCCTCTTGCACCATCCTTCGGCATCGTCGTGCTCTGGGTCATTGGGAGATATAGTACTACTTTGCAGTACTTTTTGGTGATGCGTCGACTGCTCCCTTGTTCCGTCGACTTGATCCTTTCCTTCAGGCTCATCACACTGGAACAAAAGGTGAAATGGGACCCTTCGGTGACTCACCAAGTGGACTCGACAATCCTCAAGCCTTCATTTTCTCTTTCTTTTCAGCCTTTTCGTTCCTTTTTGCGAAGTAGTGTCCATGCTTTCCTTCAAACTTCAAATACCTGAAACTTAAGGGTTCTCATCAGATATTGAGATAAAATAAGCATTATTAAAATATAGCCCTAAATGAGTCCAATTTATGGAGTCATCAATAACCCTCTGAACCATCTAGTAATGCTAGAACTGGTGTTGATGTCAACCTGTCCTTCGGCTCCTGGAAACTATCGTCAGAAGCCTCAGTCCATTGGAACTTAGTTGCTTTTTGAGTCAGCTTTATTAATGGTGTTGAAAGTGAAGAAAACCCCTCTACAAAACTTTTGTAGTACCTAGCTAACCCTAAGAAACTATGAACCTCAGTCAGAGTCATGGGTCTGGGCCAAGTCTTTACGGCCTCAATCTTTTGTGTATCAACTGTAATGCATGCACCTGATACAATATGGCCTAAGAAATCTACAGAGTCCAACCAGAACTCACACTTAGAAAACTTTGCATAAAGTTCTTGGTCTCAAAGAACCTGAAGGACTGCTCGCAAATGATTTGCTTGCTCAGCTTTTGAACGTGAATACACCAAAATATCATCAATAAATATAGTCACAAACAAGTCTAGATCGGCCTGCATATACTATTCATTAGGTCCATGAACACTTCTGGGCATTAGTTAATCCAAAAGACATTACCAAGAACTCAAAGTGTCCATATCTGGTTCTAAAAGCTGTCTTTGGAACGTCTTTCTCCCGAACTCGTACCTGGTGGTACCCTGATCTTAAATCAATCTTTGAGAAGCACTTAGCACTTTGTAACTAATCAAACAAGTCATCGATACTCAGAAATGGATACTTATTCTATATAGTCTCCTTATTTAGCTATCGGTTATCGGTACACATTCTCACTAATCCATCTTTCTTCTTCACGAATAACACTGGCGCACCCTATGGTGAAGCACTAGGTCTGATAAAGCCTTTATCCAGCAAGTCTTTCAACTGATCCTTCAACTCATTTAGCTCATCATGAGCCATTCTATAAGGAGGGATAGATATGGGTTGTGTACCTGGTAGCATATCGATAGAAAAATAAATTTCTAGTTCTGGAGGGATACAAGGAAGCTCATCTGGAAATACATCTAGAAACTCATTAACTAGCGGAATAGACTGAAGAGCCGGTGGTTCTGCATCTATATCATGAACCCAAAAAAGATGATAAGCACAACCCTTAGTAATCATCCTCCTCGCCTTAAGATAGAAAATAAACCTACCTTTTGGCGTTGCTTTATCGCCTTTCCATTCCTGAACTTCCTTTCCTGGAAAGTGGAATCTAACAATCTTTGTCTGGCACTCAATATTACAATAACAAGACGCTAACCAGTCTATACCCATAATGACGTTGAAATAGACCATCCCTAACTCTACCAGGTCTACAGAGGTTTGACAGTCGATAGTTCCTACCGTGCAACCTCGATAGACTCTCATAGCAATAATAGACTCACCAATTAGTGTAGATACAATAAAGGGTCTATCTAATGACTCTGCTAATATACATAAATTCCCCGCAATAAGTGGAGTAACATAAGACAAAGTAGATCCAGGATATATTAAAGCATAAACACAATGGGAGAAAATAATCAATGCACCTATCACAACATATGGTGATGACACTGAGTCCTATCGGTCGGCTAGTGAATATGTATGGTTCTGGAAACTACCAGAACTAGATGCTCCCTCTATGCCTCTGCCTTTACCTCTACCTACTGAAGTATGGGATCCACGCCTTGTAGGCATTGCTGTTGAGGAGGAACCTACTACTGACCCAGTCGACTGACCTATACCATCCTAACCTATGGTAGGGTAGTTACTCTACCCATGCCCCTCCTGTCTACAATAATAACAACTTATGGAACCCTGCTGGCACCTCTCGAAATGCATCCTACCGTAAGTAACACAACGGGACGGAGCTGTCCTAGCCTGGCCTGAACCCCTCTACTGGTGAGAGCCTGATGCTCGAGAACCCTCACATGGGCTTGACTGTCCCTGATGATCCAATCTACTACCCTGGAACTGTTGTGGTGGAGGTCTAGGTGGCCTACTAGAATATCAGGGTCTGGGACAACCCTGAAAATCTCCATGTGAACCAGCAGGCCTAACACTCTTCTCTCTCTCGAGACCCTCTCACTCATATACTGTAGATGCCGGCAATCATCTATGCCTTGTGTAAAGGCCTGAATTCGTGAGATATCCATATTATCATTTAGTGCAATGGTAGAACAAATGTCAATATAGTCTGAGTCAAGTCCTCTAACAAATCTATGCACCCTGTCATGCATTGTATCAACAAATGCTGGTACATATCTAGCCAATGAATCAAATGTCAGCCTGTACTCTCAGACACTCATACTGCTCGGTCAGAGGTTCAGAAACTGGTCCACCCGGTCATCCCTAATCTCTCGAGGAAAATAGAGATCTATGAAATCTTATCTAAAGTTATCCCAAGTGGGTAGATATGCATCTTCCCCCCTAGATCTCTCCCAAATTTTGTACGATAATACTGCAACATCACGCAATCGAAAAGCTGCTAACTCAACTTTCTATGTCGCTGAGGCATGCATGACTCTGAAGAACCTATGAAGCTGATCAACAAAGTGCTGAGGGTTCTCTCTGCTATCTGTCCCTGTAAAACTCACAAACTCTTAAACTTCCAGGCCTTTCAGAAGGTCCGGCAATATCTAGCATAACTTGCTGGCGCTGTGCATCTACTAACTGTGCTAACATACATACTGCACTCTTAAAATCTTGATCAGATGGAATAGAAGGAATTACAGGTGGTACTTCTGGTGGAGTCGGGGGTCCTGTATCCTTCGGAGGCTCTTGAAGCTGTAGAGAAGCTATAGGGGGTTGAGAAGATGTCTCTCCCTGAGTCTCACAATAGGGTACTTTAACTGTGGTACCTTGCCGGTACCCTCGCCTGCAGCTGTATCTAGCCCCTGGCTAGCTGTGGTCTGTCAGGTGTTAACCATGTCTATCTACATACAAATATGAATTATAAGCAAGAAACCTTAACCCTTAAGACACTTCTTTATAGCACGAGGTGAGCAAAAGAAGGATAGTCATTCTAACATGCTCGATAGCTTCTTGCCTACCGAATGTGGTGCACAACACATTTATAAACAAGACTCTACTAGACACGACTTGCACACTCCCTAGGATACAACGTTGCTCTGATACGAAGTTTGTCACGCCCCAAACTCAAGGGGCGCAACTGGCCCCTAATACTAAAACTCAGCCCCAAGCCGACCCTGCTGAACAATTTGCTACTAGCGCATGGCAGCCACACGCAATCAAGAAAATAAATAAGTATATCTCGGCTTAAAATTAAGCCCTTGGCCGGTAAGACCCCTATAAACAGATCTATGAAAGAAACAACTACTCCCAAGAGTTCATCTAATGACATAGCCAACTAGCATAGAAGTCCTGATTGGGCCGTCGAGACCACCATGATCTCTATACCGAAACTGAAAGCAGGTATATATCAAGACAATACATCAAACAACTAACATGCTTCATTAAACCAACAAAGTAGGCCAACATGGAGATAACGTAGCTATACACCCTACACACTAGTCTGCAAGCCTCTAAAGGGCCGTTTGGTACAAAGATCATTAGTACAGGGTTTAGTAATGCAGGGATTAGTAATGCTTGGATTAGTAATGCAGGGATTATTTTTATCAAATGTTTGGTTCGTTGCTTCCTACCTAATGATGTGTGGGGTTTAAAACTCTACAAAAAAACTTCTTTCCAATTATACCCTTGAATTATTATGAGATTTTTTATTTCATGTAATTGGGTCAAGGTAGAAAGTTGACGAACAATATAATTTTTTATAGCCTTTTAACTAGCTAGGAGAAGGAAAATTTTATCACTATGTTCACTATTTTCTCACTTAAATTATTTGAGGGGTAAATAATTGTCATCTTAATAAATTGAAGTTAATATCTCAAAAGGTCACACAACTATAAGAATTTATAGAAAAAAGGTATTGAACATTGTTTTACATCAATAAAATCATTCAACTTAGGACTTTTATCAAACAAAAATCACTCTTTATCATAAAATAAAAAAATGGCAAAATAAAACTATTTTTATACTCAAGATGTTTGTAAATAGCAAAAATAGCTCTTAAATTCATACATCAACATTGGCATATTAGTCCGATTGTAATATTTTATATTAATAATAATTAGATTAAATAACTCATATTTTAGCTACAAATAACTCTATTTAAATAATAAAGTTTGCAAGCTAATCGATTTAAATAAATTTATTAGTACAAATATAAAACATAAAACCAAGAAAATAAACTACATGAAAGGATTTGAGGGGTATTTTTGTCTTTACATATATTAATCCCATGGTATTAGATCCATGCATTACTAACGCCACCAAAGGGGAGGTATTAGTTATACACCCTATAATACCATGGAGGGTGTATAACTAATCCATGGATTAGTTATACATAGGCCCAAAATTCCTATCAAACATAGTACTACATAATACCACACATAATACAAGGACTATCTTCTAATACTCCCTACCAAATGACCCCTAAATGTAGTAAAGATTGGCAGGACAGGGCCCAGCCTAACCATAAAAATATATACAACAAAAGCCAACAAACCTCCCAACTCTGGCAGCTTTGGAGGAAAGGGGATAGCCAACCGGATAGAAGTCAATCCTTCTACTGAGGAGGTCTACTTGGTCATCTTTTGGGACCCGCAGGCATGAATGCAATGGGGCATCAGTACGAAATAATGTATCGAGTATGTAAGGCAATAGACTATGAGCAGGTACCTAATATACCGAGAGTAATCCAATAAATAAATCTAGGATAAGATATGTGTACTGACCTGATCCTAAATCTAAACATATCAAAAATAATAAAACAACAACCTAACCAAGCCCCCATAAACTGGACAGGTACAAACAACACACAAGACTACTTACCTAGGCCCCCATAAGCCCAAAAGGTGCCAATCAATCTATATACCCCTATTGGTAGTCCCCTAGCCCCATAGACAGTCACATAGCCCTCTTAGGCAATAATATAACCCCGTAGGCAGCACATAGCTCTCTTAGGCATGAATATAGCTTAAAGACAACTCATAGTCCCCTTAGGCAACAACATGACCTTGTAGGCAGCACATAGGCTTCTTAGGCATCAATATAGCCCCGTAGGCAACTCATAGCCCTTTTAGGCATCAATTTATCCCCGTAGGCAACTCATATCCCTTCTAGGTATCAATATAGCCCCGTAGGCAGAACATAGCGCTTCTAGGCATATATCACATTCCTGCAGCTAACCACAATATCCCCAAGGGCAACAATAACAATCCAATAGGCTAAAAGCAAGCAATTTAGCTTTAAGCAACCTATACAAATAGCCTCTAAGTCTTGTCCAACATAGGAACACTACTAAGTGAACAAGAATCCCGACAAGGGAGGATAATATCCACTCGAGCAGCCAACAATCAACAATAATGGCTACAAGTATAACCACGATAACAACCCAATTACCTTGCTCCTAAGCTTTAAAGAAACATATTGTAAAAAGGGAATAGCCTTAACATACCTTTATCGCTGAATTCACGTGGCCTAACGACTTTTACTCATAACCCCCCTCGATACTACAACAAGGCAGGACCATAATCAACACACAAGAATAGAAGATACCATGATAATCCAATAAAAGATATGTATTTCTGTTGCAAATTGCTATTTGTGGCTTATCAAAGCTAGATTCGATGAAAAAAGGTTATTACCTTGATCGTATGTTTGTAATACACCTCCAAACCTTAAAATTTGTCCCAACATCAAAGTATGATATGCTATGAAATCAATAAAATGAATTATACCATTATGATGAGCTCAACCCGTAGAACAACTTTTGTCAAGGACTAAAGTCGAGAAAATCTATAATTTGGTTGATCCTAGAAATGGGTTTTCAAGTTTTCAGGCTCTTCAATAAAACAAATGAAGAAAATGTAGAAGAAGAAGATATATAAAAAGCTCCACCGACCTAGGGCCCTACCTCGTGTGCCTTCTTATGCAGTCTCACAAAAACATGAATATCTCTCTATTCTGAAGTCGTATGAATGAACGGGTTGATGCGTTGGAAACTAGACTCGTCGAACTTTGATTTGGTATGCAGTGGGCCCCATAACTCTTTATAGGTTGGGAGAAAACCTCCGAGACATTTGACCCAAATTTCAGAGAAATCTTTGGAAAGGAACTTACGATAACTTTCGCCAAATTTTGTTTTGCCACTTACCTAAATTTAAAAATTGAGATAAAACCCTTAGACACTTAAAATATAACATACCACATCATTCTTAATTTATTACTCACCCTCTTTGTCTTTCCACAAAGGTTCAAGTTAATTTATATGTTTTGAAAAGTCGGGGTGTTACAGTAGGGTTCGACAGTCAGGTTTCTTAGTTTCGTGGCTAGTGGTTGATTTCGAGATGCCCAAGCTTTGGTGAGTCCTCATGTTTCGAGGATGAATTCTATTGTTTTAGTTTCTTTCTTATTTCTAGCTTTGGACATGATATATAGGCTAGGCCCAATTTCATTCTATTGTATTAGATGCCTATTAAGACAAGTGTTTTAGACTTCCGATTTTCCTTTACAAAACTATTGGACTTGAAATGTTGTTTTACTTCTTTTGTTCTATTTCTTATGTTATGAATGCGAATGGGCTTGTATGGGGTCTTTCGGGGTCCTATATGCCATGTTACATATAGGGGGCACCTCGGGGTCGTGACAATTTTAGTATTTGATGATTGGCCACCATAGAAAAAAACATATTGTCTATTCTATTTACTCGGGAGACAATAAGGTACATATACCAAAGAATACAAAGAGCTTGATCTCTGTTGCATATCTTTTGTTAATATTCGTTTTCAGGATTGACACCCGGATGAACACTGAGCTTGGTTAGTAAACAGGATAAAATATAATTGCTCGTTAATTGAGTCTATCAATCCCTGCTCAAAGATGCAATTAGACAGTCAATTGGAGTAGGCGATTAGAGGTCGGGAGATCATGATCATAAATTAACCTTGTAAATCAGTAATTTGATAATCTTTATTAACTCATTACATGAGATATAATATATGAAACCTCAAGCATGCTGCAGCCGTGGAATTGTCTCTTACTTGTTTAAATAACCAAAATTGAAGTTGTCCTTGGTAGTTACTTAAATAATTTACTTGTTTGCATTAGTAGTAAACAAAAATCACAATCTCTTGAAAATAGTTCCTTTAAATTGTGGAAATAATAGAGCTAATATAAATTGATTGTAAGTCCTTTGGGTTTGACAACTTGGTTCTAAAAGGAAATATATTACTTGCGTGACCACGTACACTTGTGTGTGAAATCAAGAGCAACACCACACATGACACTTCAAACACAATCATTTAGAACAACACAAAAAGATCAAAAACCTATGTTTGATGTTCATTGCAAGGCTCACATCAAAACACATGTAGTCAACAAAAGATCCAAAAAGATCATTCAAAAGTGCAACCACATCGATTTCTTCTTGCAACACAAACACTAAACATCATGCTCATCATGAGTATTATTCAAGACATCAATATTGAAAAAAATTGATGCTCAAATTATTATCAATGAAAACACAAGCATTTCAACGATTTCCAAGACTCATGGGGTAAATGAAAATGGAGAGAGACGAAAAGAGATCAACCAATCAAACCACTATAATAAAACCAAATAAAATACTAAAATCATCCAAAAATAAAATCTAAAAATAACAAAATACAATAAAAAGGAGAATATTGGCAGAAGTGCCCTCGCCTCACCAAAATAATAATAGCAATTTCAATGCAAAATCAAGTAAAAGAGTACAGAAGGAGAGGTAAAAAATCCCCCTGGCATTCTATGTCTGTGGAGTGGTCTCATCTGAAGTCTCAAGAGGAGTGGCATCATCCACGACATCAGTGCCCGATAAAATGATCACATGAGGCTCAACCTGGGCATTAGTGCCAGACACATAACTAGGAGGAATGGAGTCTGAAAAGACTCCACTGGTGCCAATTGTGGATCTCTCCAATGTATCATAGACCATCGTCTCCTCAAAGTCTTGCAGCTCTGTCAGTTTCAATGTGATCCTCTGCTCATCCTCTTCTCTCCTCAGCTCCTCCCCATTTGTCTCCTCGGCCAAATCATCATAAGCCCTATCCTTATCTCTCACAATACTATCATCACCAGCTAAATTACCTTCACTCGGCAGCTCAACCACACTTTGGGAAGCTCACTACTAGGCATAGATAAAGGCACAAAATTAGACGCATAAGCAAGGGAACCCTACCCCAAAGCATCGATATGTTCATAGACCTCATCTAGTCTACATCAACCCTCAAAGGATTTAACTTAGCCCCTATCAAAGATAGAAAATCTAAACTACCCTCGGCCTTTTCTCAGGCCTCTAACGTGGTAGTGAGGTTGTCCAACCTCAAACCATATGAATGAATAGAGGCCTCACACTAAGTCAATCTAACTCTCTGTGGAGCCAAAGCAACCTCAATAGTCCGATCAATCATCGCGACTTAGCCTTCTCTACCCTCACTGCCCTCACATCCACAGATTGGGCAATATTTCCCATTTGGTAGATCATGGCCTGGGTCAAGAAAGGACAAGATATAGGAGCAGAGGAACAAAAGTAGAAGTATAGGGTACTAAAAAATGTTGGGATATACAAGACTACACCACATAAGGAGCATTTGGAGAAGCCTCAGCAGCAAGGTTGGTAGGACCAACCATGGGCGTAGTATCTGGTGGTGGCGGCTTCCTCTGAGCCATATCGTTCTGTAAGTAAGTTGCCTCAAACCTCTAGATGTCATTAGAGGAGGCTGGGTGATCTGTACATCAGTCTTCCCCCGAAAGGGAACTCCTACCTTTTCACATAATTGTGCGATCAAGACTGGAAATCGCAACAAATTCTGCTCTTGCCTTGCCCTCAATAACATCTCATCCATAATGATTTGACCCCACATTAATCTTCTCTCTATCAATGATAGTACCAACTAACACAACCTTTGGGTGACAAAGGATGGACTCATTTTGTGAAGGCACAATATTACTGCTAAAGAATCCAAATCAGTATCTTGCCCCACTATTCAAATCATTCTTCTCTATTTTTGGACAGTCAGTCATCTAATGAGGAGAAATATCGGAGATAAGTGGTGCCAACTAACCTTTCATAGACTCAAGATCATGATGCAGCGCATTATAAACATGCCAGCCAAATTTGCTTTAGTGCCTAGGTAGTGTTTATGGCACTTGAATGGCATTGCCCCATCTTACCACGTACCTCAACTTTATCTTATGACTTCCACATTATGCCCTTCCTCTTTTTCGACAATGCTTGTGGATAGGCAGTGTAAAACTCCCTCATCCATGCCAGAACATATGGTTTTAAGGCTTTGTGAACACCTCAAACTCGTGAAACTAGATGGTGTCCCAGATAACAAGATAGGCGCTCATGAGACAATCAGTTTAGACTCGTCTCTCCTCAAGAATTATGTAATCTCCAACAACCTTGAGCCTATAGAGGGTCCTTGGAGCAATCACCAGAGAACACGAGATGTAGGTGCCTGAGCTTAAAAAGGTTGCGGAACCTTGGACATGATGTCCATTCTTTTCCTAGCAACCACCAGTTTAGGTTGCTCACTAGCACGCATAGAGGAAAGCAGAGTGGTTGGCTATTGACAAGGATCCTCAGACGGCTTGTTGATAGTAATCCCCAGGTGCCTTTTTAATAGAGGAGGAGGAGAGGATTCTCTTTCTGACCTGTGTCAGACATCACAACTTTCTTCATTTTTGTTCTAGCCATTTTCTACAAAGCACAATCATACAAACATAGATTCGACGAAGGTTAGTTGAAATCAAAACCCAAAATAAACACAGTTCGGCTCACCTACTGGGAAGGAGGTTCACCTAATAGGTTAGGTGAGCTCAGGTGAGATCACCAAAATAGATAGTATACAATTTCAAAAAACTAAGGAAAATTGGGTGAAGTCATCTCCAACTCAGCGATTCACCGAGTTGGTTTCGGTGGGCTAAGACATGTCCGCCGAAAGTGACAGTGCAAAATTAAAAAGAACATACATAAAGAGTGATGTCCACTTCCACTTGGCGATACGCCATGTGGGTTTTGGCGGACTAAGACAAGCCCATCGAATGGAATAGTGCCCCTGTTACATATTCAAGAAAGGCAAGCTGGGTCTTATTGGGTGATTCGCTTAACTGCCTTGGTGAGCTAAACAAGCCTGGTGAACATGCAGTGTTTATCCTAGCAAATATTTTCACGAAATCAACTACAATACGCAACATGCCTAATTCCCTAATAACTTCACAATCTACCCACATGTTTTTTCTACCCATGGGTAGTTAGACTTTCCCCAAATATAATAATTTATTACTCAAACTGATGATTTTCTCTTAAAAAAGTTGTCACTCCATTTATCATTGGAAAAAATCATGCAATCGGAGCAACATTGAGCTAATCAGACTTCACCCATATGAAATTCAACAAAGACCCAATATATACAAGGACTCAATTTCAATTTTTCATCAACAAAATCAATTTTATCAATTGTTGGTATAATATTAAATTTCTTACTTATGGGTACAAATCAATATGATCTATCTAGCATTACCCAATCAAATCAAACAAAAATATGCTTCAAGTGGACTTAAGCCCATATCAGAAAACACACATTTAAGCACAAACAATGAGATATGATTGGAACACCAACCTCAAGTAGAAGCACAACATATAAAATATGAGGGAAAGTTGGGGTAGGGTAAAAAATGCAAGAACTCCAAAGCACTTCAAGTACTCAAAATCACATAAACAAGACACTCACACACTAATAGAGTATTTAGAGATTACGAGAGAAAAATATCTCAAAGATATGAAAGGGTTTCTTTTTTAAAATGAAAAGACTCTTGGCCTTTTTATGTCAAGCATGTTCGGCGAACTGCAACCTATGTTGCCGAACGCATTTGGTGAATCGCAAAAATAGTTGAAGCTCACCGAAGAGACCTAATAGATACCATACCTGAAGGTTGATTTGGTGAACTTGACGGAGTCCGCATAGTGTACTTTGGCGTATCGTCGTTGGGAACTCAGATCACCTAAATTGATAGTATACTTTTTCACTTTTACCGACAAAAATGAGTCCGCACAATGTCTTCGGCGGATCACCTACATGGTTTTGGCGTTGCTTAATTTTCCCTTTGCAACACTTTGACTTTATTTCAATCTGTACTCACAACACATGTTATTGAAAGCAATAAAAAAAAGTAAAACTTGGGTTGCCTCTAAAGAAACACCTTATCTAACGTCGTGGCACGACATTGTTGGCAATTCCTCAACAGTCATTCTTAGGATTTGGTTTGGTATCACTAGACAACTTTTCATTTTGCGTTGGATTGAGATGGGTGGAGATTTGGCACATTTGAGTCTCCAGTTGTGTGATATACAACAAATAGGAGGTCATTATTCGAGATAAGGTGGACATTTTCAATTCTTTTAACACCTTCTCGGACCTTTCAACCTTGTTGAAGATCCTCGTGAGTATTTCCTTGATTCAGTTCCCTTTCAAACCAGCTGGCACCTTCGGTCGTGGATAATCATGGAGCGGAATATACCTATCTTTTTCAGTCTCCCTATCTCTCCAATTCTACATCTCCAATCTTTTCAACCATTATCTGTCTCTTTGCACCAACGTTGGTTCCCAACTTATCATTAGTAGTTTGGGTGAGAACCCCCTATTTGTACTTCCTTATTATACAAGCCTCAAACTTGGAATCCCCCAGGCACTGCCCAAAACTCATTCTAACTGCATTTATAGATTTGAATCCATATCCCATGACATGCTTGGACAACAAATCAAGTTGGGTCATTATTTTGGCCATGTTTTCAAGTTTCTCATGCTCCTTCTAAATTTGTTCTTTGTTCATGCTCAGTTGCACAGAAGACACTTGGTCCTCTCTAGTATGCTTTGCTCAGTTTATTTTGGTCATGTCATCAAGAAACAATGATGCTACCTCATATCGTTGTCACATCAGCCTACCTTGAGTAAGTTGGTCAGCCACACCTTTGTTAACTGAATCAAGGCTACATTAGAGGTATTGCAACAACAAATGGTTTGGGACACCATGTGATGGACATTGCAAGAATAATTTCGAGAACCGCAACCATGTTTTATGTAGAGGTTCACCTTCAATTAACTTGAAGTTTTAGATCCACTCCCTAAGTTTTACCATCTTAAAGGGAGAAAGGAATATCTCCATGAATGCTTCAATTAGTTCCTCCCAAGAAGTAATTGAACCATTTGACAATTCCACCAACCATCTTATAGCTTCACCCGTCAAAGAGAACGGGATAACCTCAACTTTATGGACTCTTGTGAGATGTTTTGAACACAAATGGCCCACATACATCCACAAAATTTCAAAGGTGTTCATGGGGATCTACATGAGCTAAACCAACAAACATTCATCTCAATTAGAGCAGTCGTAACATTGTTTTGGTTACATGAAAAATTACACTCCCTGTTATGGGAGGTAACCGAATGCCTTTCGTGGTTTGAATGATGTTCATGTGCATGTCATTCACATCACCCATGTTTTCATTTTGTCTGTAGTGAATATCATTGTCACTACCTTGGTCACTCTTCTTTTAAATCTGAAAATCAGTAAACGATATCAACAAGAAACAATCTACTACAACTAAGCAAATTTACAAACTAATTTCTCAAAAGGATTTTTTGCCATCAACCTTGGTTGCGGCTACATTTTTTATTACGCTCAAACTACTCTCTAAAATAAATTCAAAGAATAAGCAGTCATAGTTAATAAAAAAATACCCAACTAAGATTCGGGGTCGAATCCCACAGAGAGTGATATAGTGCAGAGAATTCTACCAAGAAATTTAGATTGTAAACCAATTCATTTATAACAAAAACAAAAATGTGTGGATGATTCCACCAAATTTACAAAAAAGAGTTTTGTTTTCAAGAGTCACAATTAAACTAAGATTTTAGAAATTCAAATAAGTAACAAGTAATATAGAGGTGCGAGGATTGGAAATCGATGTCATATAGGGTAATTGTGTTGCTGTATAGTAGTGAATACTCATGGATAGGCTGGGTCATCTTCATTGACAACAATCTTCTTTCGATCAGATAACATCAGTTCATAGAATCTCCTTTCAATCTAATCTATGTGCATAATCAAAATACCCACTACCTTACACTATTTTCTGTTTCGATGCAGAAATAAGGAAAATAAATCCAACCAATAACCTCTATTTTAAGCAAATTACAGACATCAAACCGAAATTGCAAGTACTGAATAAATTACCTACTCCAATCAATCTCTTATGAGCATCAATTGGAGATCGCAAATAGGATTAAGTTTGCAACCATAACCTATTTGGTTAACCCCATGCTAATTAGTCTAAATCCATGGATGAAGAACAATAATATATAGCATAACACAATACCCAATGCATTAAATCAACACTCAACCTTATAATTGCACCCCTAGACTTTGAGGTTTTAGCCAACGATCACAAAGTGTAAAGCAGTGATATCTTTCATGAAAGCAACCATGGGTAACATGAAATTAAGCAACTATAAGAAATACCCACTTTCAATTCAACTTCAAATTATCAATTTCAAGAGCATAGTTGAAAACCCCAAATCTAAAAGTGTTCTTCACAAAAGTAAAGTGTTTTTCTCCTTAAAACTCTAGAGAAAAAGTGTTTAAACTAGTCTCATTATAAGATTCAGAACCCTTTTTTCTCTCTCCTTTGGGTTATTTGTAGTTTCTCAAAATTTGGCCCATAATTCACCATGTGACCATTTCAGTGATATTAGTCGGCTCACAAAGCACATTCAACGGATCGTCATTTTTTCCTTATCCCGCCTTTCTTTTTCTTTAGTCTTCAAGTGTTTGAACCTCAATCGCCGTGCTTATTCAAATCTGACTTTAACATTAGGTGAGTCGCTGGGTACACATTTGTTTGCCTTTTAAGCCTTCAATTTTTCTCCAAGTTCTTTCAAATTCGATGATGGTCAACAAGTTTGCTCTTTGCATTCAATGAGTCATCATTCCTCTTTATGTTCATCGACGTACCTCAGTTAATTTAAGTATTGAGAACTATCACTTTGGGCAAGGTCATGCCAATTTGGTGATCCGCCCTTCTTGTTAGGCGATGAACAATTTGGAGTTTACACTTCTTTCCATGTTTTGTCAATTCTTCAAAACATTCATCGTTGCCTTGATACTTAGCCTTCCTAGCTGCAAATCATCAAAACGTCATTAGAATAGGACATTATTATGCATTGAGAACACTAAATGTTGAACTATATAGGCCTCAAATGAGTGTAAATCTATCACTTATCACTTCATTCTCTTCTCTACAATACATTCTAAATTAGTTGGCGAGGCAATGGAATTTGTACGACTATATGACTCACTGAACGTTATTCCTACCTTACAGGTAAAGATTGAGAAATGTGCATGTCTTGAAATCATTGGTCATTTGTGTGCTGCTTGTACAAAATTTTCAAGATAAACTTATATCTTACACCTAATAGAGAATCCAATACATGGCTACATGTGTTATAAATTTATCTTTTCTAGATTTAGTCACTGGTCATTTGGCTCATTTTTAGTTATATTGAGATCCATTTGAAATAAAATTGGAGATAAAAATGGTGGTTTAGAAGCATGGGATCCTGCAGGGGTCTCAAGTATTTGGAGGTAAGTAAAATAATTGTTTCAGTTTGAGATTCACAATGTAGGAATTTTATCTATCTGCTTCACTTAATGGTTAGTAACAACAGTCACCTTCTTCTAAAGTAATCCAAACCCTGAATATTTAAATTTTTTATTTGGTTATATTCACTGACAGTTGCTCAATCCTACTGAAATTTTTGAGGACGTCGTCATTGATCATGAGTAGGATTTTTTCTCTAGTTTATCTATTTCCCGTAAGACTTTTCCCATTGTTAGACGCAACTTTACAGCTTCACACTGATTACATGTCAAACCAGGTATGTTGAGTGCACTGGCTCATCAATCCAAGCACTTGTTCATTTTAAGAAGCTATACCCTAGACACCAAACCATGGAGGTTGGAAATTTCATTGATAATGTTGTTAAATATATTGAAGATGTATAGAAGTCTAATGGTTCATGGTATATGATATTTCTCTTGTGAGTCCTTGAACTTTCTGCTCTATTTATACATATGATATGATTAATTATGTCAGATAGAATATATGCGTCCACTAATGTTAACTGGACCAGGTCCTTTGAAAGAAACTAAGTGCAACAAGTAAATAACTCAAGGTAAAATTGAAACAAGGATTTTATTTGGAAACCCCCTTGCTCAAGGGAGAAGAAAACCATGACCTAGCTCACAATATTTTGACCCAAATTCCATTTCACTCAAAACGGAGCAAAGCTTCAGATTACAACCTTTTGTAACTTAGGAATTAAACTCTTAATCTCTTCCCTCTTACTGTAGCAACTCTTATATAAAGGAAACTAAGCAATAACTCTATTGCCCACTTGACTCTAGTTGATCTAGACTTCAAGAACCCAACAAGGCTAAATCTATCCACCCACTTGATAAGGATAAGGATGCATAGTCCTAGTACGTTAGTATGTTTTAGTTATATACGTAGTTAGTTCCTCTTCTCTTTAGCTCTCTTATGTTCAGCATACTCCTTTCTCTTCTTTACTTGTTCATGTATAAATACCACACATTGTTTCAATAATACTTACTCTTTCATAATCAAATACAACTCTTATATGGTATCAAGAGCCTCTTAAACACTTTGACGAGTATATCCGATCCTCTTTATTTTTTTTCTAGAATTCCAACTCCTTTTTTCTAGAATACCTACTACTTCCTCTTCCTCCTCTCCTAACACTCCAGCCGTGACTCTCAATCAAGGGAGTGTCTTTCAGTCCTCACAATTGATCTCTTTTAACCCTGTGTCTCAACTATCCTTCAATCTAACATGAAGTGCAAATTATCCAGCTTGGAAATCCCAAGTTACCACTCTATTATTTGGCTACGATCTTCTTACCTTTTTTTATGGTTCACTTCCCATCCCAAGTGCGCACATTCTGGAAAAAGACAATAACCAAATCCCTAACCCAACTTGAGATTGTGGCAGCGAAAAGACAATCTTGTTCACAATGCCATTATGGCATCAATTGACGCTACAATCGCTCGCCTCATTTCCCATGCTTCCACAACCAAAGAAGCTTGGGATATTCTCCAAACAACTTATTAGAGCAAATTGCACTCAAGAATTTTCAGTCTGCATGATACTCTTACAACAAACGAGACGCACATTCAATCAGTGATTATATGAGAGAAATAAAGTCCATTACAAATGATTTGGCCTACAGTGGTTCACTCTTTAATAGTGAGGAACTTGTCATTAAGGTCCTGAGTGGTCTAGGTCCCGAGTACAAGGAGTTATCTGCAGCAATAAGAAGTCGTGATAATCCCATCACGTTCTAAGAACTCTTTGATAAACTCACTACACTAGAGAATTTCATCAAACACTCAAAACCTAAGGTCGACACACCCATGATCACTGCCAAACTTCATCAACATTCCACCAATAATGGTCCCAAAAATAGAAAGCCTAGCTCTTTCAATCATAGGAACACTACTCCATAAGGCTCCTATAACTTTCGTAATCAATTTTCTACCCCCGAATAACAATTCATTCACCCAGCAGAATACCACCAAAAGCAACTATCAGTGAGTCCAACGTCAACTTTGTGATAAGTTTGGTCATATTGCAAAGTTCTGTAGGTCTAAATCACATAGTGCAACTGAAGGATATGCTAATTTTGTCAACCGTCACTCTAATGCTTCCAATTCTCCAAGAACTTGGGTTGTGGATTCCAGAGCCTCACATTATATTATAAACAACTCTCACTCTCTCCAGACTCCAACTGAGTTATCTGGAACGGATGCGATAATTGTTGGTGATGGTAAAAGAATTCCAATCACTCATATTGGTCACACTACTTTATTTTCTCTTAATCTTTCTGCCAACTTTTTTTTAAAAAAAATTCCCTGTTCTCCATCTCTAAAAAAAAAGATGATTTTTGTTGCTCAATTTTGTAGGCAAAATCTAACTTCCATTGAATTTGTTTTCCTTATTCTTTTGTTGTGAAGGATTTGAGCACGGGGGTGTGTCTTCTTCAAGGCAAGAGTGATGATGATCTCTAAGAGTGGCCTACAGACATGAACAAATCAGTCACACCTCATCCTGAAGTATATTTTGTTGCATCAACAACTCCATCATTTCATCTATGGCATGCTCATCTTAGTCATCCTCAGCCTCGTATTACAAAGCGTGTGTCTCTTCTTTCAACCTGCTGGTGAACCATGTCGAGTCTTTTACATTCTGTAATTTGTGTTTATGCAATAAGAGTCATTGTCTACCATTTGGTAACAGTTCAATTACAAGTTCTTGTCCTTTTGATGTTGTTTACTAATATGTTTGGGGTCCCTCTCCAAATATGTCTTTTGATAATTTCATATTCTATGTTATTTTTGTTGATCATTTGATGAAATATACTTGGTTGTTTCCTCTCAAATCCAAATATAATGTTAAGGAAATCTTTATTAATTATGTTCTAATGGTTCAAAACCAATTTCAATTGAAAATTAAAACGTTATACACTAATGGAGGAGGTGAATAGATTGGCCTTAAATCAACTCTCTTGAATTTTGGGATCCAGCATCTTATAAATCCTTCATGCACTCCCCAACTAGTTGGCACTGCCGAAAGAAAACATCGCCACGTTGTGGACACCACTTTAACTCTTCTTCACCATGCTTCTGTCCCTCTCAAATTTTGGTCTCTCGCATTCCAATCTGTAGTCTACCTCATTAATAGGCTGGCAACACCATTTCTTGGTCTTAAATCTCCATTTCAGTGTCTCTTAACACTACCTCAAACCCTCTTAAACTAATGGTATTTGGTTGCCTTTGTTATCCATGGTTAAATCCCACACGTCAACCACACTTGATCCCAAGTACAATTCTTTTGTGTTCATGTGATATTCCGCTGCCACAAATAGTTATGTTTGCCTAGACCTTGCCTCCTTAAAAGTCTATATTTCTAGGCATGTCGTATTCGTTGAGCATATTTTTCCATTCACAACTAACTATCCCTAGTTCTCTCTTCAACGAGTATCGCACATGGAAAAATGGTTGTGTCCAAATGACCCCTCTAGCCCTTCATCTTCCTCACAATCTCCTTCACCTTCTGTTGTTGCAAACCCAATTCCAATTCATGCTACTACTAATTTGGTCAACTCCATGTCTACTCATGGATAGAACACTATTTGTCTTTTTCTCCTTCTCAAAGTAGCAGTCCATAAGCATCTCTACAACCAACTCCTGAAACACCATCAAATTGAAAGTCAAAAGAGGGGGGTGAATTAATATTCCTTCAGTCGACTTCCTGGAAGGAGTAGTTGACTCACCTGCAAATTAGTTCCACAGTATAAAATAAGATAAGATGCTAAAACTAAATTGACAGAAAATGTTTTTATAATGGTTCGGAACAGCGATGTGGTGCCTACGTCCAGTCCCCTTGGGTTTCAAGGGTTTCCTTTAGAGATTGTTGAGAACTTGGTTGTACAAGAAGTGTAATCTTTGTGTCTTGTCTAATGTGCAAATCAGAGTCTCTATGTTGACACTACCTCTACTTGTATAACCTACACTCAAAATCTTTTCTTCCCTTTTTCTTTTACAATTGTTCACTTACGTGTACAAAGCTTTATAAAAGATGAAATAAGATTACAATATAAGTTCCAGTGAAGTTGCGTATGTTTGTCGTTTGTCCAGGTGTTCATTTATAAGTTGAGTGTTGAGGTGACTTTAGCTCTAATAGTAAAACCCAAGGGAGTTTCCTTCAATCAAGGATTTGTAATGATTCCTTGATTGAGATATTCAGGTCCTTGATTTGTGATACCAATTTTGACTTCTGCCTTGTATAAGAAATTGGTTAGAGACTTCTTCAATATTCCTTTGAATCCCAGTGATATTCCGTGATCAGTGTGTTGATCCTTTATTGACTTCTAGTGAATGGATATCTGATTGACTCAATATCCATAGCAATTCATCTTCCTTTGATAAGGCTGCATGATCTCCTGAACTTCTTCTCCGTGAATCACTCTATTGATTTATTTGATTTCCTTCTTCTGTGGTACTACTTTGATCGACAAATTTTGCTCTCCTTGATTTCTTGTCATTATTCAAAATACACCAAGTTAACAATCTCCCCCTTTTTGATAATGACAACTCTATATGTGTGCTTTTAATTTTACTTCCCTGTTTTAGTAGGTGTATGTCTCCCCCTGAATGTGTGCTCACTAGAAGAAACTGTACTTTCAGTGGTGAGAGAAGTCGTCATTGAATCCTAGAAAATCGTCACTGGATACTTTCAGTGGCGACTTTTGTGTCGTAGCTAGTACTTCCATAACTAAATGTTATTTGTGACGACTATAGATAGTCGTCACTTAAAACACAAATTAGTGCAATTTTAGTCGCCACCTAAAGGTCAATGAAAATTCTGACGAACCAGTTCCATTTCAATAGGTCGCCCCTACAAATAAGCCTTTAGTGGCTACATCACTCCCCACAAAAACTAATAATATCTTTAGCAACAACTAATGTCGTTGCAATTGCCACTTACTTTTAATGGCAACCATTTGTCGCCACTAAAACATAATTTCTCAACAAAAATTTTTTTAATGCTAATAGATTTTGGATTATGACCTAATATTCTAAAATAAATATGTAGGTGTATTTCTATACATATTAAAAGCATCCAATATTACTACGGAATGCACCAAAAGCATTCCTTAAATTGAAATATTAAAGGTCTACCACTAAAAAGTCAACTAAAGATATTTTCCTACTACATAATGTGTTATTGCACATTTTATGCATTTACATATGAAAAAGATAAAACATATAGTCATTAAATTCCACCTTGCTCAATGTCATTCGTGATTGTTTTAAAACATTGTCCCTGTTATTAAGAAAAACACAAAATCATTCTTATAATCTAAGAAAGAAAAAAGGGAGCCCACAAGAATATTGGAGCATATTAAAAGAATGCCAAACACATTTTAAAAAGTAAAAATGGTAAATTAAGCAATAGCACATACTTTCCTGTAAAAACTACATTGACCAGCACAAGTCATGATAGATAACTCACTTTCATATTATAACTCTGAAAATCATAAAGAATAAATATTATAATTGACTACATCTCCTGTTGGTTGTTATCTTGTTTTATCCTTTAAGAATGGAATCTTCGTGACATTAAGCAATAAAAAGGAAAATCCATGGAGTTCAAAGATACGTGTTTCTCCACTAACCAAGGAATTAAATATATTCAAAGAAAGCTAACTTGTCCATTAGAACCATATGCATATTACAACAAAGTTTCCTTCTCTGCATTATAACCACCACAATTGCTAAGGGAAAAAATGTTAATTGCAGAAGCGATAAAGGTTGATGTCATTTTTTATAAAAAAAAAATTAAAGCAATCTATCTTATGCTTATGATGTCATTTAATAGTTGGTCTTATCAGTGCAGTTAGCTATGGAAATCAAGTTTACCTTGGACAAAATGTGGGCACTAAATGACAGTATACTTAGAAAAGAAATGCAGCAAAAAAAGGGGTAAGAAGATAACAGTCAAAGATAGAAAGACTCCAGTAATTGTTACGTTCAAGAGACTGCTTATTGTTGATTACAATGCAAGTAAATTGACTTGACAATCTCCCACTAATTATATATTAAGAAAGAATGTGAATTGTTGGTAAATCTCCTTCAAGGTGTATTCATATTAATGTTGCAGCTAGGAAGAAGTGTAATGAATGAGAGTTGTTAAAATTAGCATATTGGAAGATCAATCAGATAAAACTTATTGATCAATCGGACAAAACTTGTTGCAAGAAGCCTACCACATAACAAACTAGCATCTAAAATTCCTTACCAGCAAATTGGTGTAGATCTTCATATGAGATTGGTCCACCTTTGAAATTTGAATCTATAACCTTCTTTGGCTCCTCCAACAAATTCAAAGCAGAAGCAATCCCCTTATTTGTTGGACTGTTGATCTCTGAGCTTCACACAAAGAATAAAAGTAGAAGGAAGATTAATAGAAGTCAAGGTAATATCATGAATGAACTTTCAACAAAAAATGAGATCTAATCCTATAACATGATGTGTGAAGCAAGGTAATAGTGTGAATCAAATTTCAGCAACAAATGAGATCTCATCCTATAGCATCTACTTCATGGAGAGACTACAAATAGAAAAGATAGGAGGAATGACCTTGACGTTTTGTTGCTAGTATACTACTGCATATATGTCCAAGAACCAAAAGAAGTTTCACCAGTTTGGTTTATATATCTAGTCTGTTTTAATCTGTAAAACTTTTGAGATTCTAGGTAAGTTTTATTTACTCCGAGAAGAAGGTAACAAGCATCCCTCAACGATTCTGCTAAGATAGTCCTTAAACTTAGTTTAACTAACACTACAAAGGATTATCTATTTGATTATTATCATTGCATGTTTTTAAAGAAAGTATGAATAGAAATGATTTTCTTAGAAAGGAAACATACAACTGTTTCAAACACTTAGAAACATAAAATGGAAGACTCAGGTCCTATACAAGTTTAATATGCTAAAATAGAAGTTTTGCATGCGTGCTCTTCTAAACAGTGGGACAGAAGGCAAACTTAATTCTTTATGAGTCTTTGCAAGATAAATCTTAGTCTCTAAGTTTTACAACTCTCAAGTACCTAAGTCAAGTCTCCTATGTTCATAGAATCAGATAACTCTCAAATATGAAAGTACTATATCAACTAGCTTAGAAAAATGGGTAGATGAGTCAAAAACAAGTAAACAAATAGATATCAAGCAGAAACGAGTAGCCACAATTTCATATTGATGAAGTTAACAAATAAACATTTTTATTCTAAGATATAGGATCCATATTATGCAATTATAGAAACCGCAATACATATACTATTAAGAGAAATGACTGATACGCTAGCAATATGTTGAGGACCGACATAAGAGCAGAAACAACAACTCAACGGACTGTTCCTCATCAGTAGCAGACCCTTCAGGTTTCAAACTGTAATTGAAAGTCTTAGTTTTTTACTCTACCACAATATTCTCAACATCTTGCCATTCTTTTTGGCATCCTCCATTTTTAGTCACTCACTCCATTTCGACAACTAGCATACAACTCTAACACATTCATTTAAATATTATTTCTAACACAAATGGAACACTGACAAAAACGAGGAATAAATTCGTCCAACAGATTTGTGGAAAAAGAAAACCCCAAAGAAGATACCTTTCACCCATCGCAAGAGAGTAAGCATGTCAAGTCTTGTTGCTTCCTGTCTAACTTCTGAGACGGACAAAGTTAACAAGGGTTTGGCATTTAGGAATAGTAGAAATCATCTCAGCAATTTTGCGATCCCTTACAAACGAAGAGAAACTAAGAAAAAGATGAGTGGAAACGGAAAATTTGACGTGGTAGCCCTAAAAATTGGGGACGAATTTGGTGCGAGCAGGGGAGGGAATTGGAGAAAAAGGGATAAGTGCGGTGTTATATGGAAATCTGCGCTTTGAAATTGGAGGAGCAATTCATTTAGGGTTGTTTTTAATTACCTTTATTCTTTATATTTTTATTTGTTTTGTTTTCTCCTTTTTTTTTTTTAATTATCTATCTTAAGAAATTAAAATGATTCGTAATGAACAGCATAGTAAAAACAAAAAAAGTCGCTAACTATTATCAAAATTTCTTTATAAATTTATTTAACTAACTCTACACTATAATTTATATTACTTTAAAAACATGAAAGTCCTTAAAAATATTGATTGAAATTTTTATCTTAGTTAAAAGATTTACAATATACAAAATTATCATTCATTATTTTTCTTAAATTATTAATTAATTATCTTTATGATATTTAAAATTATGAAGTCCAAAACTATATGATAAGAGTAAAATATCTTTTAAACAAAGTGCATCACACAAGATAGAAAGTAATAT
>JAJOOR010007004.1:0-72922 GCA_036250505.1 Solanum acaule | reverse complement strand
TTGTCTAAACCAATGTAAAACTAAAGAACAAATATTCAATATTATTGTCATTCTTAGTGTTGAATTGATTTTCTTTTTGCATTAGTATTAATTTGATTTTGATTTAAGCTTTATTATAATTACCAACATTTGTGGACTATAATTTTTACTAGACCATTCATAATTCTAAGTTTCAAACTTGAAATAATATATTAAAAGATAAAAACTATGAAAAAATATAAGAAATATTTAAAAATTATATCAAAGTAAATAAATTTATGTATAAAATAAAATTTTAAATTATATATATAATGTCGGGTTGGTTTGGTCTCGGGTTGGGTTTTTTTAGTTAAAACCAAACCAACCCAAATATAGTTGGGTTTTTTTTTTCAATACCAAACCAAGTCAAACCAAACCACTAGTCGGGTTTTTTTTTTCGGGTTGACTCGGTTTGCGGTTTGGTTCGATTTTGTACACCCCTATCTGGTGGTCTTGATCTTGACTTGTACTTGAATTCAAGATCTTTTGAGCTTGTTCTTGAATCATCTGGTCTTGATCTTGACTTGTTTTTGAACTTGATCTTGACTTGTACTTGAATTCAATGGCTTTTGAGCTTGTTATTGAATCTAGTAGTCTTGATCTTGAGTTGTTTTTGAATTTGAATGCTTGAGTACTTGTGGCTTTTAGAGAAATCTGTGACGTTTGATCCATGAGCTTTCTCTAACTTCTAGTTAGAATTTTGGGGTCCTATCTAAATTATGAGAACCCCTATTTATCGTTGTAGAATGGAAGAGTTATGTTGAGAAAAGATTTTCCTTCGGCCAATCAGATTTAAGTGAAATGGTGAAGGAGTTGTTATAGAAATAAGTTTCCTTCGGCCATTCAGATTTAAGTTACATGATGATATTTGATTGGTCGGAACACATCACTTGTACATGTAACACATTTTTACTAGTCTTTTATTGGAATAGGAATGACATATCATTTTGACACATGACATGATCCTATTGACTTCTTTGTTTGATTTGGCATGCCAAGTCATTTGAACGTGACACCAAACAGGACATTTAGGATGAGATGACATTGAACTTAGCAAAGTAGGCTCATCATTTGTAGCTCAAATTAATGGACTAGTCCAATGAAATTGAACTTTAATTAAATCCATATTTATTGGACTTAAATAATTAATCCAATTATATTAATTCATTATATTTATTTGGATTAATATATCTTAAATTTAATATAATCCGGATCATTTTAAATAATTACATGTACATTTGCATAATTTTTTTAAAAAATAAATAAATTGGGGCAAGGGACAATTGTATAAATTAGCTGAAATTTGAAGTATGGTAGAAGAAAAATAAAATGAAGCTTTCAAAATAAAAATAGCAAATAACAGACTTTGTTAAATTTAACATTCAGCTTTAATATTTATCCATGGATGAAGATAGCGCAACTCCCACACCCTCTACCCCTCCAAAACCCCCAGATATAGGTTTGTACCCTCAGATAAGTACCATTCTACAAATCTTATTCCAATCTCAAATTGCTTCAAAGATAAGCTATTGATGAATGAACTTATTTCTAATGTAATTATTGGGGACGAAAGTCCTATTAGTAGTGGATGTTCTAATGATCTTCTAGGTCATTTTTTTTTCTATTTTTCTGTATTTTTTATAATTTAGAGTTTTTCCATAACCTCTCCGAGTCAATTATGACTTAGTAGGACCGACAAGACGGTCACCAGACAAGTTGTTTGTTGTTTATGCTAGTTTCCATATTTTGGGGTTTCTGAAGTTTAGATATTTAACTTCGATAAAAAATTTAGGTAAATGACTTCTGAATGTAATTCTAATTGTTTCGTTAGCTTCAAAATGTCAATTTTAGTCTAGATGGACCTTTGGTTAGGGTCTCCAGGATTCCAGACTCATTTCAAGCTACCTTATGATTTTTAGCTATAATAGAGCTTGGGGTATAGCCATATAGGCCACAATTTTCATAAAAAACGACCTCCATTGGAAGTTTTGACAGTCTAATTGAGTCTGGAATGTTGTTTTAGGTTGGGGCATATTCGATTTGCATTCATGGGACTCTAAATGAATCTTGAGGGTCAATTTGAAACATAGGATTTTATCCCAAGTATGTTGGAACAGTAGTTGTTAATGATACTGCTCTTGTGGAGCTTGGCTCACTTTGGCGGAATCGCTCCAACGGTGAGCCACCCATACCAGCTATAGCTCCAACAGTCCCCCGCTCCCGCAGAGCTTGATCGCTTCAACAATCTTGCTCTAGTAGGATAGGGTCCACTTCTTTGGAGTAGGGGTGCTCTCGTTGACCTACGCCACTACGTGGCCCTTTTCACACAGACAACACTGCTTTCGCGACCTCGGGTCTACTAGGCGATCATTGGGGTTTAATCTCTCTTTTCTCTCTCATTTTTTCACAGAGAAGAAGTCCATTTTGAGCTCAATTAGAAGGCACATATTTGTGGAATTGTTGTGGTTGAGCTGGGAATAGTGTGGGATCATCATCTCATTTCAAAACTTGTATGTAATGACCTTCTAGGTCATTTATTATTTATTCCATTATTTTTGGCATTTAGAGCGTTTCTATAGTGACCCCAAGTCATTTATAACTTGCTAGGACTGACAGTTTGGTCACTTGGTCGTTCGTTTGCTTTTTGTGCAAATTTCATGTTTAGGAGCTTTTAAATTTGAATGGTTGACTTTGGTCAAAACTTCAGGTGGACGGCCTCAACATGCAATTTTGACGGTTTCATTAGCTCCGAAATGTCAAGTTTGGTCTAGAAGAACCTTCCGTATGGATTCTGAGGCTTCTCAGCTCATTCCGAGCCACTTTGCGGGTATTGGCTTAAAATAGAGTTTGGGTGTAGCACCCACTTTTCATCGAGATAAACTCAGTTGGAAGATTTGACATCTTGGTTGAGTCTGTAATGCCAAATTTAGTTAGATGATATATTTTGTTTGCATGCATGGGCATCCAAACCAATCTTGAGCACCTAAGCAGAGTTTGTTGGGACTTTGTTAATTTTTGTGGTGCATTGTGTTAGTGCAGCCGCTCAAGCGGCCATAAGTGGAAGCCATTTTAAAGGCCAAGGTGTCGCTTAAGCAAGGCTTACCATCTCAGGCTTGGCCGCTTTAGCGATCCCTGACTTTGCTTAAGCAGCTAGGGACTATTTTAGTGGTAGGCTGTCTACGACTGCTTTAGTGGTCAAGTTATCTCTCTTGCGATGCTACTTAAGTAGCCATAGTGACCGCTTGTGAGGTATCTGCAAGTAGTTCAACTCGTTTTTGGGATCATTTTCTCTTATGTTGTATTTGATTTTAGAGCTCTGAGAACTCATTTCTTTGTGGGAAATCAGTGTTCTTATGGGAATTGGTTAGAGGATTGCTTGGGCACTTTGGTTGGATCGTTCTTCACGCGTATTGAACTGTAAGTTCCCCTCCTTCCTTCTTGGTTGTGAGCTTTAATGGTGAATTGTCTTCTTTTTGTTGTATGATCTAAATTGGTTATTTTCCGAGCTCGGATTGTGCCCATTTTCTAGGCACAATTTCTTTGAGCTAATTAGGACCAATTAATGGAGTCAATTTCAAGATTTTCAATGCAGGTTTCACAAGTTCATTTTTGACTCATTTTTTGGTTCGTCTTCAATTGTTTTGATTTTGGTGCCGACACATCTGTATTGATGTTGTGTTCATATTTATAATAGTGTGGCAGCAATTTGAAGCCTTTTGGAAGGTGAAACTACAGAAGTGTGATTTTGAAGTGTGTGTGCTCAACTTTGAGTAGGCTACGACTTACCAGTCTTTAGATTGAACTTGTGATTGTGAATTCATGTTGTTATTTGTTCTTGTCTTATCCTAGACAGAGACTAGTGACTGCCTTAGACTTGCGTTTTGGAGTCGATAAGCCTTTTAGGTATTCCGACGTCACTTTGGACGACTTAGCTCCGTATAGACTGATATAGCAGAATTGAGTTTGATAATATGATCCTTAGCTAGGCGGAAACTCAACTCTCGTTATCTTTCATCCATAACTCTCTTTATGCTATGTCCCCGATGTTTTTCGGTTGTGGAACTGGGCTTCGTTCGACTGCTTTGGGATTGGTCTTGGACTCAAGCTTAGAGTGGCTTGTGGCAGCTATGTAGTTGAGCCCCAATTCATGGTAGACCTTATTATGATGACTTATGTTATGTATTACTTCGCTGATTGATCTTATAGTCATGGTTCAAGTCGTGGGCACACTGATCTTATAGTCATGGTTCAAGGTTCAGGCACATCGTCTTCAATCACAATCTGAGTTTTAGACACATTATCCTTGTCAGGTTGAGATCTGTAGGTATGGTTCTATTGGGTTCTTGGCATGTCTAAGTCGTGGTTTGAGGTCCGGACTATGCACTCCCTTGTTTTGGATTTCACTAGTTCTCATTCATAAATAGTTGTAGCTATTTTGTCTACCCATTAGGCTTAGAAGAGTCCATTTGGGTTATTTATTTTCAGTTGTGCACGAGTGTACCTTCTGGGCTCTTGGGGGCCTGTTAGGTTAATAGCTAGTTTATTGGTGTTCTTTTTATTCGTTCCTGCACTCATGTGCTTTGTAGTTAGTCTTTTGTTATCATTTTGCTCGCTTGACCTCTAGTTGCTTTTACTTTCTCGCTTTTCAGATTGATTTTACTTTCCAAATTCAGTCGGCCTATGATGCCTATTGAGTACTTTTTGTTTTGGTACTCATACTGCACTCTGTATCTGTTTTCTTGATGCAGATCCTAGCGCTAGTCGTCAGCGTTGATTCAAGCCAGTTGCGGAGGACTTTGGAGTTGTGGGTGAGATGATGGTGTCCTAGTTTGGCCTATCTTCTTTTCTTTTGTACATAGTTGTTGGCTACTCTTTTGTCTTCGAGACAAATATGTACTTTTGGTCCACTTTTAGGACTTGTACTCGTATAATATCTTTGTATTGATATCCACCAGGTCGTGGGTTTGGATCTTATACTTCTGGCTTTTGTATTTATGTTATTGTTCTTCAATTTTCCGCAGTGTACCTTGCTTTCTTGCTTTAAATTTCTCGTTGATTATTGTTTCTATACAAAGTGCTTGTTACTTGTCGTTTTTTGATATGGATTGACTTACCTACTAGTGGATTATGGTAAGTGCATGACTTGTGTTTTTGGGTCGTGACATCGTAAGTCTTGTGAATCTTTCTGTTCTATTCTTGAAATTGGTGTTCTTGAGTTAGTATGGTGTAGGAAATTTTGGGTAATGTTTGAGCTTTGAATGTGCCCAACCTTTTGGCACAAGTACCTTGAGCTATTTTTGACTTATTGATGGAGTCAATTGGGTTGTTTCGTGCATCAGTCCGATGGGCACATTCTTTACCCAATTTTGGGCTCGAGATTCCTTATTGCATTATGGATATCAAATAGCTCCTATTGTATCACACCCCGAGTCTACTCCCTAGGTGTGACCGACACTCAAAAATCATTACTTTTTCCAAGTGAACCCTTGACTTGGCTTACTATAGAAAGGAAGAATACACTTATGCAGAAGCTTTAAAAATGATAAACATTCACACCTCTAAACATGCTTTATGAAAAGTCTAAAATATAAGTATGAATCAACATAATAATAATGTTTATAATATCTGAAGATCAAGACTTAACAGATTCACTAACTTATCCATGAAACCACTACTGAACTAAGATAGGCATCGCGACAAGAACCACGACTATCTGAATCTTTTTTGGGCTCGAATTGATAATAGCCGTGGTAGTAATGCCCCGGGGCCCAGCTACCAATTGGGAAAGTAATAAAGGGACGTTAAATGTAATTCTAGTAGGGTCTTCCCACAAAAAACCCGTGACTTGGCAATTCAAGAAATAAATTAGAATGTTTGTGTTGAATTTGCTTTTAGTTACTATAGTAATTTTTAGCATAATAAGTTACCTAGCTTTAAGATGAATTTGAATTTTAAATATTTGTTAGGGTTTTTTTAATTGTCAAGATTATTTAATCTTTTTTTGAATTTTTGTTATGTAGATTTTCTGCGGACTATGTTTTCAAGTTGGCTATTTAAAGCCCTATTATGCTTAGTAAAAAAATTGAGAGATATTTCAATCAGTTCTTTTTGCTGCCCCACTTTTAAAAACACCAAGAGTGGTATCAAGAGTTTTATTGATCTTACATGATCTGTGAGTTCTTCCAAAGAGCTACCATATCATTTTTCACACGTTAGGACTATTTTAACCCGCAAGGGCTCTTTTTCAAACCATTTTAACTCGTTAGGGCTATTTTCAACCTGTCCTTTTTTCAACTAATTTTAACATAAAAAAATGGAAAGCAATAATCTCTCTTTCAATGCCCCACAAATTTTCACGGACGAAAATTATCAAATTTGGTCCTTGAGAATAAAACCATTTTTTGAAAGCAATGTGATATGTGATGGAACAAAAATTCTTACAACAATATTTTCCAAATCCTACAAAAGTTCAGATTAAAAAACTTTCAAAAGAGCTTTTAGGCACGACAAGGTTATTGAAGGCGTTTATTAAGCACAAAGTATAAAGAAGAAAAAGAAGAAAGAAGAATTTTTTAGAGTTAAAACACAATGAACATATATAATTCAGCATCAATTGCCAAAGTAGAAATTGAGGAGGAATATTTCTTAAATTGCACTATATAAATCAAAGGAGGAGTGTTGAATTTGTTTTTAGTTACTGCAATAATTTTTTAGCACAATAAATTACATATTGAAACACTGGTTAGACTGAACATACAAATTTGAAGAACAACTTGGAGAAAGACAGAAATTGGATAACTGTAAAGTAAAGCATGCAAATATATTGAAATCAATAAAGCTTTACAACATAGATATATGCAACAATATCAAATGCTTAAATAGTATGGAAAAAATACAACTTTTCGTTTCCAATTCCACTTTCCAATTTCCGAAGTGTTATAGATGTAGAATGAAATATATACCAACAATATCGATCTAAAAGAATGTATTAGGTAAGACATAATTGTATGATATGTTTGAACAAAATAGCATCAAAATTAATCAACATGCGGATTGTACTTATATAACAAAGATTCAACTTCGCAGGTTTAAACCACACCCAATAATTTTATTTTCAACAATCAAGTCGATCGAATAAGCTCATTGATCATCAATTTTATTACATTAATCTCCCCCTTGAAAATTTAGTTTAACCTATTGTACACATATTCTATTTTTTTTGGTTATATAATTTTAAAATATTTGTACTTATTATCATGTATCAAGAAACTAGTATGTTAATATATGCATGAATGTTATGAATGAATTAATTTATATGGAGATTAATTTAAGATTTTTTTTGTTGAAATATTTTACAGTATTTCTTTATGTTTTTTTTTTAAAAGAAAAATAAAGGTTTCTTCACTATCGTGAAAGTTAGCTTTGTAATTCTAATTAGTATTTGTGTCCGCGCGTTGCGCGAACATTTTAAAATTAAATTTATAATTTTTTTTTGTATTTTTCAATTGTTAGTTCTTTATGTTTTTTTTAAAGATGGTCCTACTCTAACAAATGTAGGGAAAATATATCCACTTCAATAAAAATTATCGTAAGATCTTATATTATGTGTAATAACATTCAGTTTTTATTTTTTAAATAATTCTTATAAATCTTCCAGAATTAATTTCATAAGTAATTCACATATAGTTAGTAATACAAATCAATTTAAGTATAATAAAATTTTAAAAATAAATAATAATGTGAGGAGTAATTATATATATATATATATAATATCTTAGAATTACAAAAAAAATATGTTATTATTTTAACAGAAAATCTATTATAATAATATAAACCTCTATCTATGATTGAATATTTTGATATCAAATTTGTTACGTTTATTTTTTATAAAAAACTAAATTATTATTTTTATATATGAGATATTTGCATCTCAATTTTAACTAAAATGTATAATGATCTCTAGGAAATTATTTTTGAGAAGGATGAATCAATTTATCAAAAACCAAAATAGTATTTTTTATGCTATTATTTTAACGAACATCTCATAACAATATCAACCTTTATCTATGTTTGAATATTTTGATATCAGATTTGTCACGATTTAATTTTATAGATTAAGTTATTCTTTTTTTGTGTATGACAAATGTTTATCTCAATTTAAACCAAAATATATAAATAATCTCTAGGGAATTATTTATGAGAAGGATGGACCAATTATATTATACAAATACAATTTTTAACAAGTTTTATTTAATATGCATTATTAATTGTTGCTAAAAGTTATTCTTCTTATAATGCACCCCTTTACCACCCCTAATTCGACTAATAAAATTTTACCAATTCTCTCACACCCATCACCACCGGAAAAAAAGAAGAAAAAAGAACAAAATGAGTATTTGCACATAGTGCAGTATGGACTATGGTTAAATATTACAAAAATTATGTGTAAAAGCGTATTACTTATTTATTGGATTAATATAAATATTAAATATGCATAATTTTTTACCGTTTTATCCTATTAATTATAAGACCGATCAATACTGACATAGTGCATTTAAAGGAAATTGTGGTTTGGTGGAAATGCTGAGAGATAAGGGGCCGTTTGGTTACTGGTTAGAGTTATGCAGGTATTAGTTATGCATGTATTAGTTATGCAGGGTTTAGTTATGCAGGTATTAGTTATGCATGTATTTGTTATGCAGGGTTTAGTTATGCAGGTATTAGTTATGCAGGGTTTAGTTATGCAGGTGTTAGTTATGCAAGGTTTAGTTATGTTGGGTTTAATTATGCGAGTATTAACTATGTAGGTATTATTTAGTTATGTAGAGATTACAATATATGAATTATTAACTATTGAATATTAAACTTGTTATAAATTATTAATATATATTATTTACAAAATAATAATACATGCTAATAAATGGGGAATATATTGAATAATATATAATGCTAATATTTGATTAACATATGTACCGTCAAAAAATATACAATCAAATTTCTAATATTAAAAATATATTTATATTTACATAAATAAATAAAAACTGTAAGTATATAAAAAGAAATGAAAATGGTCTATATATAAAAAGAAATAAAAACAACAAATGTAGATAGGAAAACAGTAAAGTTTTCAATTTAAAAAAATAAAAAAAATTAATTTTTTTTTACAATACCTGAAATGATACATTTATGAAATAGTATAGCTTATTTATAACTCTTCTACCAGGTTTCCATTCTTTGTGGAAGGTTGTCAGTTTTTTTTTTTTTGTTATAAAAAAAAATATTTTTTCTGTTTTCATATGTTGGTTTGATTAAAATTTATTTTTTAAATGTAAATATTTAATATAAAAAATCTAACAGCTGTACTAAAAAGGTGTCTTCAATGTGTTTTTTAATAATTTAAAATTATATGTAAACAATCTGCAAAAGAAATTTTCGACAAAGAAGGAGTAATTCGTAATTCCGAAGAGTTGGTAAAAATATATAATATAAAAAGATTGATAACAGTATAAAAAGAAATAAAAACAACAAATGTAGATAGGAAATAATAAAGTTTTCAATTTTAAAAAAATAAAATTGATAGGGTAAATATGTAATTTATCATTTTAATACATGTATAACTAATACTCACATAACTTATTCCACCTTCTACCCTGCATAACTTTATACATAGATTCCCTCATAAGTTATGTTGGTATTAATTATGTAGGACTACAAAAAATGCAACCAAACACCGTATAAATTAATACATGAATAACTTTTATATAACATTTAAATTCTTACCAACCAAACATGGTATAAGTTATGTTGATTTTTATACCTAATACAAAACCTCTACCAAACATAGTAAAGCTAATGAAACTTTATATACATGAATAAGATGTATCTTATACAGTAATCAAACGACCCCTAAGTGATTATCGCTCTCTTCGTCATTTCATATTATTTGATTCATGTTAACCTGATACTCTTATTTAAATTATTAAAGGTAGTATAAAGAAAAGTAATATAACTATTTTAATTTGTTAAAATAGAAAAGTAAAATAATCAAAATTTATTTATAATATAAAAAATAAGTAAAATAAAACAAAGTAATACATCAAAAAGACGTAAACATTTAAAAAAAACGTGCTTCTTTGTTTTGTAATTATGAATATGAATTCTGGACATAGGCATGCAGTGCATGAATTAGTGATGGACAACTTGTAAAATTAATTTTCACACCCAACTTTCTATTTGCACTGAAAGTCAGAAAGTGAAATATCATGGAGTACAATACATGCTTCCCCATTTTATATCAACTGAATTTTTTAGATTCTTTTTATTGTTCAAAATTATTGAATTATTTAAGTTCAAGATGGATCTTTGAACTTTTTTTATATTTAGGATAACGTTCTTTTAGGGAGACAAAATACAAAAGAAAAGATGTCACATAAAATAAGAAGGAGAAAGTACTAATTTTTACTATCCATCCCACTCCAAAAAAAAGAACAAAATGAGTATTTTTCCCGTATATTATATCGAACTATGGTTAAATATTTAAAATACATGTGTAAACATACATTATATATTTAATATATTTATTAACTATATATATATATTCGAATAAACTTTTACAGATGTGCCTATTAATTATTAGATTGGTCAATACAGGCAAAATGCATTTAAAGGGGAATGTATTTTGCTGGGAATACGGTAGACGTAAGTAATTATTTTCTTCACCGTTTTATATTATTTGATTTATGTTAATTTGACATTTTCCTTAATTGGAGCTACACTAATATTTTCTATTTCATATTAATCGTTATATATTTTTTACACGTTATTTAAAAAATCATGAATAAAAAATGATTTTTTAAAAACTAATTTCCTTTAACTCTTTCAATAAATTTTAAGATTAGATTTTCACTTTCAAGGACAATTCATTTTAAAGGGAAAACAGAAAAAAAATTACTCCCTTCATCTACTTTTACTTATCTACTATACTAAAAAGAGATATCAATTTTAGAAAATCAAAAAATAATTTTGTAGGAAATTTCTATTCACCAAGTGAAAAGAAGTCTTTGGGTGAAAATCCAAGTGAAATGCAAATTATTAGCTTCTTTTAAGAAGAAAATGCAAAGAAAAGATTCAAAGCGAAAGGAATGAGTTTCTAAAAGAAAAAAGTATTTGAAATTCAGGGTGATTTATTTAATTTTGAGCTTGTCATCTGTTTTTTTTGTTAAAATTAAGGATAAATTTGTGTCAAAGTATAATCAGAGGGGTATATTTGGATCCAAAATATAACAGAAGGGGTATATTTGAACGTAAAGTATGACGAATGGTATATTTAAACTATTTCCAATTATATTGGTATATTTGACCCTTGCCTTTTTAATACACCAAATCAAACAATATATAAAAAATTATCTATGTATAATTACTACAAGCATTATTAATATAAGCATTACTAATACAATACTCTATTTATCATTATTTATATACACTCTACCAAATACGTTGGATAAATTAAAATACATTATGTTATTTTGTAAAATCCCAAAGATGTTTTTTCACTTATAAAAGTTGCTGCAACAACCCATCTTTTCAAGAATTCCCAAAGCAAAACAAATAATGATTTGCCGGAAAATTTATCACCAAAACTCCGGCCTCCGGCAGACAGTTTGCCGGTGGTTTCAGTCTTGTGTTGCTCCGGTGACACCTGCTACTGCTACTGTATGTAGTGGCAAGAGAATTCACTTTTTAAGAAACTATACGGCGTCGTTTTGCTCATATACTAAGGTGACAATGTTTCTTCTTTGCATAAAATTGTTTGTTTTTCCAAAAATAATTTAGTGTATTCATTTGCATCATGTGTTTGTGTGTTACTTTTGTTGATCTTGTCAAACTGAGCATGATAACGCTACTGAAAAGGAAAAAATGATTACTTTATTCTTAAAAACAATTTCTCACAAAATAGGACATTACGAATTCTCAAAGTGGAAAATCAACCGCACAAAATGATTTATTCTCTCCAATCAAAAAGATTGATTCATCTAAATATCTTGTTCTTTTTACAGCTGCTGATCATTCCTCCTACTCCTCTTAGAAGAAGAAGATGATGATTCTAATTCATGTAGACGTAGCGTAGCATGTGTTTTAAGTAGATTTGATTTTTAACACCCCGTATGCAAGAACTACCAAAATGCAGATTTCAGAAGTTGCAGGTGGCATTGACGGGCACCACCCACGGACCGTAGGGTGACCCACGGTCCGTTCTGGTGGTCCGTGGTTCACCACCTGCGACCCTTCCCCCAGAACCCTCAGAAAAATTGGCCAAGGGTAGACCCACGCCAGGACCTATGGACCGTAGGTCAGGCCACGGTCCGTAGCCCAGAGCCGTAGGTTAGACCCCTAGTTTCAGCTCCCAATCACCAAACGACGGTTGACCAGCATGGACCATCGGTCCAGCCATGGTCCGTCGGTGGCCCCAACAACTTTTAAGTCAGGGGTCGTTTGGTCTTTTCTTTATGCGCTGGACACCTAAACTAAGTCGTTTAACCCATAAACTATGTAGTTTTGGTCAGTTTTAGCCTAGCAACTTTATTAGAACTTGCCCTAGTCAATTCTTTCTCAAATAATCAAATCAAACTTAGAACCAGAGAGGAGAAAGAGTCGACCAAAGCTTTCCAAGAACACAACAAGGTTTCCTTCAGTTCCAGCCTGAAATTGAAAGATTTCTCCATGGAATTCTTCATCAGGTATGTGGTATTTCACTAGTGGATTCCTTTCATCCACTAGGTCGCTAGAATTCAGTCAGAATCTTGGTTCCCTTAATATTATCAAAACCTATGGTTTCTTGAATGTTAGAAATAGTTGGGTTTTAATTGTTAGAATGATCCAAATCAGATTATCATGATTTTAGCATTGTTTTGTGTAGATTCTTTCATAAATTCAGAACCTTAGCTATGTAATTCTTTTAGTTCATGAATTACACATGCTAGGTCAGCTATTTCAGATATACATGCCTCAGATTTGAATGTTTCATTATTAGTACATTAATGTTATATTTTCAGTTAGCATGTCAGTATTTGAGCTATCCAGTATTACATAAATTTAATCATAAATTGTTAATTACATAATCAATTGGGAGAAGCTTAATACCGAGTGGACTAGGGTCAGTCACCCTCAAGTCCCAGAACTACGTCCCCCGTAGGTTGTAAGTCCCCTCTGTGGGCATCATTTTAGTGATCACGTCAGTCATGCCTCTATACCTTTGGCAGGGTATATTGGGTCCTCTCGATGGGGCGTATACATCGGACTCCATATTTAGTTCATGTGGTTTTATGTCGGTTATTAGTAGCTCCCACAGTCAGGTTCTATTTCATTGACCATATCATTAGTTCTAGTCAGATTTCAGTTTAGCATGTTATAAACTTGGTCATTGCATTCAGTTATTTCATGTTCAGTATTCTCAGTTTAGTATCATGCTTATCTCTTTATCATTGCTCAAATATATGCTTTGGTTTAGTTATGTTTATTGTTCAGCTTTACTCTATCATTCATGCTTAGTACCTTTCAAGTACTGACGCATACTATGTGCTACATCTTCTCGTGATGTAGGTTCAGGTTCTCAACTTCTAGATCATACATTGATCGGTTCCCGATCTTCAGTTCAACAACATCAGTGGTGAGTCCTCATTCTTCGAGGATGAGTGACATAATTACTTTCCTTTGCTTTAGTCTTCAGTTTTCAGTAGTTGCTAGATCTAGCTGGGGAATGTCCCAGCATTTCTAGTCAGTAGAGGCTTTATTTCAAACATAGTTAGAATCAGCTTTAGTATTTGAGTTTGACTTTTCAATTTTTGTTAAACTCTCAGTTTTTTATATATTCAGATTTAGTATGAGTATTCCCCATTATTTCAGATTATTTTATGATTAGCTTCCGCATAGTATTTATTGATTCAGTTTATCTTTAGTATGCTTATGATATGCTAGCAGGGTTAGCTTGTGGTCACTCGTGATCCTAGGTCCCGTGTCCATGTCCTGAGGGGTAGCTTTGGGGTGTGACAAACTTGGTATCAGAGCATTAGGTTTAAGAGTCCTAGGATGTCTGAAAAGTCACACTAAGTAGAGTCCTTTTCATGGGTGTGAAGTGCACCACATCTAATGAGAAGGAGGCTGCAAAGTGTTTTAGGAAAACTTCATTTTTTCTTGTTACTCTTATCATGCGTAAGGTATGATCTAATTCCTCGTTCTAAACCTTCGTTATGTGCTTTCAGATCATGCCTCCTCATAGAGCTTATGGAAGGAATACCAATGCACAGAATGCTAATGCAACCCCTTCAGTCCTAGATCAGGAAGTTTCGAATGCTGAGTTTCTGAACGCCATTCAGTTTTTGGCTCAGAGTGCGACCAACCAGAACAACCTGTAGGCTCCATTTCCTGCAAATGCTAGTGGTGGATCAGTGATAGCTAGGGTTCGTGATTTTGTTAGGATGAATCCGCCTGAGTTCTTAGGATCACAGATTGGTGAGAATCCCTAAAACTTCATAGATGAGGTCAAGAAGATCTTTGGAGTGATGCAAGTGACTGGTAATGATAGGGTAGAGTTGGCGTCCTATCAGCTTAAGGATGTAGCTCATATCTGGTATACTCAATGGAAATAGAACATGGCTTAGGAATGATTTAGTGAGACTTTTCTGGATAGATTCTTCCCAAGAGAGTTGAGGGAGGCAAAAGGACAAGAGTTTATGAATTTGAGGCAGGGTTCCATTCCAGTCCAAGAGTATGGGCTCAAGTTCACCCAACTCTTCAGGTATGCTCCTCACATGGTTGTCGATTCCAGGGCACAAATGAACAAGTTTCTGTATGGGGTATCCGACTTAGTGAAAACAGTGTAGGAATGCTATGTTGCTGGAAAATATGAACATCTCTAGGCTCATGACTCATGCTCAGCAGGTTGAGGGAAATAAGCTTCGGGAACATGCTAAGGAGAATAAGAAGGATAGAACATGCAACTATGAGTATTCTTAACAGAAATCGGGTGGTGGAAATCGCTCGTAGTTTCAGCAGAAGTCTTCAGCTCTAGCACCTTCATTAGCTAGTGTTCCATCCTCCAAGTTTTGAAATGATCAGAAAGGGAGGGCATCAGGCTGTAAGTCTCAGGGGAGTGCTTTAGGCACCAGAACCTACCCAACTTGTCCAAAGTTTGGTAAGAACCATCTGGGCGAGTGTCTTGCATAAAAGGAAGGATGCTTTGGGTGTGGTCAGTCTGGTCACAGGTTGAGAAATTGTCTTTCTGCTAAATAGGGTCAAGGCGGTAATAATGGTAGAGCTCTGCCCACAACTTTAGCAGCACCAACAGCTCGCCCGACTCAGCAGGGAAACTCATGGAATAAGTGGTGGACAGTGCCAAAACATGTTGTATTCTCTCCATGCTCGCTAGGATCATGAAGATTCTCCTGATGTAGTCACTGGTACGTTACACGTCTTTGACTTAGATGTTTATGCATTGTTAGATCCAAGGGCAACTCTTTCCTTTGTAACTCCTTATATAGCAGTCAACTTCAGTGTTAGTCCAGATTCTCTCTCAGAACCCTTCTTAGTCCCTACTCCAGTCAGTGACCCAGTTATAGCTAGACGGGTATACAAAAATTGCCCTGTCACAGTCTCCCAGAAAGTCACCTCAGCGGATGTTGTAGAGTTAGAAATAGTAGACTTTGATAACATTCTAGGCAAGGATTGACTACATTTCTGTTATGCCTCAGTCGATTGTGGAACTATGATTATTCGTTTTCAGTTTCCAGATGAACCAATCTTAGAATGGAAGGGTAGTAGCTTATCGCCTATGTGTCGATTCATTTCTTACCTTAAGGCCAGAAAAATGATTTCTAAGGGTTATCTCTACCATCTAGTTCTGGTTAAGGATTCAATATCTGAAACGCAAACTCTTGAGTTAGTTCCTGTAGTTAATGAGTTTCCAAAAGTGTTTCTAGAAGATCTTCCCGGAGTTCCTCCCGAAAGGGAAATCGACTTTGGAATTGATCTCCTTCCAGATACCCAGCCTATTTCTATTCCTCCTTACAGAATGGCTCCAGCTGAGGTTAAGGAATTGAAAGAGCAGTTGAAAAACCTTTTGGATAAGGGCTTCATTAGACCCAATATTTCCCTATGGGGTGCATCAATGTTGTTCGTAAAAAAGAAAGATGGTTCTCTAAGAATGTGTATTGACTATCGGCAGTTGAACAAAGTCACAATCAAGAATAAGTACCCTATCCCCAGGATTGATGACTTGTTTGACTAATTTCAGGGTGCTAGTCATTTCTCAAAGATAGACCTCAGATTCGGTTATCATCAGCTTAGAGTCAGAGATAGTGACATCCCAAAAATAGCCTTCAGAACTTGGTATGGTCATTATGAATTTGTAGTTATGTCATTTGGACTAACCAATGCTCCTGCAACTTTCATGGACTTGATGAACAAAGTGTTCAAGTAGTATTTGGACTTGTTTGTTATCGTCTTTATTGATGATGTTCTCATTTACTCTAGGAATGAGGAAGAACACGCGAATCATTTGAGAGTTGTCCTGCAAACTCTTAAAGATCGCCAGTTATTCGCTAATTAGCAAATGTGAGTTTTGGTTGCAATCCGTTGCTTTCTTTGGGCATATTATGTCTAACGAAAGGATCCGAGTGGATTCTCAGAAAATAGAAGTAGTGAAACAATGTCCCAGACCTACCTTTCCTACATATATCAGAAGTTTCTTGGGTCTAGTGGGTTATTACAGAAGGTTTGTGGAAGGATTTTCATCCATAGCCTCTCCATTGACTAAGTTGACTAAAAAAAAGGTCAAGTTTCAGTGGTCAGATGACTGTGAGAAAAGCTTCACAGAACTAAAAACTAGGTTGACTATATCTCCTATTTTGACTCTACCAGAGGGTTCAGACGGTTATTTTATCTATTGTGATGCATCCAGAGTCTGCCTAGGTTGTGTGTTGATGCAGCGAGGTAAGGTTATAACTTATGCTTCTAGACAACTTAAGGTGCATGAGAAGAATTATCCAACTCATGAACTCGAGCTTGCAGCAATGGTGTTCACACTTAAGATTTGGAGACATTACTTGTATGGTGTTCATGTAGATGTATTCACAGACCATAAGAGCCTTCAATATGTGTTCACCTAGAAAGAGCTGAATCTTCGCCAGATAAGATGGCTTGAGTTCCTCAAAGATTATGATATGAGTGTGCATTACCATCCTGGTAAGGCCAATTTAGTAGCAAATGCTCTTAGTAGACTATTTATGGGCAGTGTAGCACATGTCGAGGAAGAAATAAAGGAACTAGATAGTGATGTTTACAGACTTGCTCGCTTAGGAGTTCGTATTATTAGCGTATCAGATGGTGGTTTAACGGTTCAAAATATTCATTGGTAGCGGAGGTTAAGGAAAAACAAGATAGTGATCTGATATTGCTCCAACTAAAGGGTGCAGTCCATTAGAAGAGAGTTGAGGTTTTCTCCCAAGGGGGAGACAACAGATTCTTGTAGAAACCCATAATTCTAGATATTCTATTCATCTAGGCGCCACTAAGATGTACCGTGATCTGCGAGAAGTCTTTTGGTGGAATGGTATAAAAAGGGATATAACGGATTTTGTGGCTAAGTGCCCTAATTGCTAGCAAGTAAAGGTAGAACATCAGAAACCAGGAGGTATGACTCAAGAGATCAACATTCCTACTTGGAAGTGGGAAGTGATCAACATGGACTTCATCACAGGTTTACCTTGCACTCGCAGACAACATGACTCCATTTGGGTGATAGTTGATAGAGTCACTAAGTTTGCACGCTTTTTAGCTGTTAAGACTACAAATTCAGTGGAGGACTACGCCAAGCTTTACATTAATGAGATAGTCAGGTTGTATGGAGTTCCTTTGTCTATCTTCTCAGATAAAGGTCCTCAGTTTACCTCTCATTTCTGGAAGTCATTTCAAAAAGATCTTGGTACTCAGGTTAATCTTAGCACAACATTTCATCCACATACGGATGGCCTGGAAGAGCGTACCATTCAGACCTTAGATGACATGTTGAGAGCTTGGATGATCGATTTCAAGGGTAGTTGGGATAATCAGCTTCCTCTTATAGAGTTTACCTACAATTATAGTTACCATTCCAGCATTCAGATGGAGGCATTGTATGGGCGTAGATGTAGATCTCCAGTTGGTTGGTTTGAAGTAGGTGAAGCAGCCTTGATAGGTCTAGATTCAGTTCATGATGCTATGGAGAAAGTGCAACTCATTAGAGATAGACTTTAGATAGCCCAGAGTCGCCAGAAGCCCTATGCAGACGTAAGAAGAAGGGAATTAGAGTTCCAAGTTGATGATTGGGTTTTCCTGAAAGTGTCACCTATGAAGGGGGCGATGAGATTTGGTAAGAAAGGGAAGCTCAGTCCTAGATATGTAGGCCCCTACAAGATCTTGTAAAGGGTTGGTAAAGTGGCTTATGTGTTAGAGTTGCCAACAGAACTAGCAACAGTGCATCCAATTTTTCACATTTCGTTTTTGAAGAAGTGTGTGGGTGATCCAGCATCTATTATACCTTTAGAAAGTGTGGCGGTGAATGATAGTCTCACTTATGAAGAGGTACCAATGGAAATCCTTGATCGTCAAGTTCAAAGGTTGAGAAACAAAAAAGTCGCTTCAGTTAAAGTTTTGTGAAGGAGTTAGTCCGTAGAGGGAGCTACTTGGGAAGCAGAAGTAGCCATGAAGGCTAAATATCCTCATCTATTTCATTCCGATTCCGTTCCAGCTTGAGGTATTAGTTCCTCTTCAGTTTTCCAGTCATTCATGTGTAGCTTCAGCCTTAGTATCATGTTCCTTCAGTTTGTACTTGCATTTTCAGAGTATTTACATGTTCTTGGAACTTAATTCAGTCAGAACTCAATCTCCAGCACTTAGTGGTAGGGTTCACAACTCTTTCCCTCCCTATTCAGCTAGTTTAGTCTTCATTCGAGGACGTATGTTCCGAAGGGGGAGAAAATGTAACACCTCGTATGCTAGAACAACCAAAATGCAGATTTCATAAGTTGCAGGTGGCATCGACGGGCACCAAACACGGACCGTAGGGTGACCTATGGTCCATTCTGGTTGTCCGTGGTTCACCACCTGCGACCCTTCCCCCAGAACCCTCAGAAAAATTGGCTAGGGGGAGACCCACGCCAGGACCTATGGACCATAGGTCATGCCACAGTCCGTGGTCCGGGGCCATAGGTCAGACCCCTAGTTTCAGCTCCCAATCGCCAAACGACGGTTGACTAGCATGGACCGTCAGTCATGCCACGGTACGTCGGTGGCCCTAACAACTTTTAAGTCAGGGGTCGTTTGGTATTTTCTTTATGCGTTAGACACCCAAACTATGTCGTTTAACCCCTAAACAAGTTTTGGTTAGTTTTAGCCTAGCAACTTAATTAGAACTTTCCCTAGTCAATTCTTTCTCAAATAATCGATCAAACTTAGAACTAGAGAGGAGAAAGAGTCGACCAAAGCTTTCCAAGAACACAACAAGGTTTCCTTCAGTTCCAGCCTGAAATTGAAAGATTTCTCCAAGGAATTCTTCATTAGGTATGTGGTATTTCACTAGTGGATTCCTTTCATCCACTAGTTTCCTAGAATTCAGTCAGAATCTTGGTTCCCTTAATATTATCAAAACCTAGGGTTTCTTGAATGTTAGAAATTGTTGGGTTTTAGCTGTTAGAATGATCCAAATCAGATTATCATGATTTTAGTATTGTTTTGTGTAGATTTTAGTTCATGAATTACACATGCAAGGTCAGCTGTTTCAGATATACATGCCTCAGATTTGAATGTTTCATTATTAGTACATTAATGTTGCATTTTCAGTTAGCATGTCAATATTTGAGTTATCTAGTGTTACAAAAATTTAGTCATAAATTATTAATTACATAATCAATTTAGAGAAGCTTAATACCAAGTGGACTAGGGTCAGTCACCCTCAAGTCCCAGAACTACGTCCCCCGTATGTTGTAAGTCTCCTCTGTGGGAATCATTTTAGTGATCACGTCAGTCATGTCTTTATACCTTTGGCATGGTGTATTGGGTCCTCTCGATGAGGCATATACATTGGATTCCATATTTAGCTCATTTGATTTTATGCTGGTTATTAGTAGCTCCCACAGTCAGGTTCTATTTCATTGACCATGTTATCAGCTCTAGTCAGATTTCAGTTTAGCATGTTATAAACTTGGTCATTGCATTCAGTAATTTCATATTTAATATTCTCAGTTTAGTATCATGCTTATCTCTTATCATTGCTCAGGTATATGCTTTGGTTCAGTTATGTTTATTGTTCAACTTTACTCTATTCTGCATACTCAATACCTTTCAAGTACTGATGCATACTCTACGATACATATTCTCGTGAAGTAGGTTCAGGTTCTCTACTTCTAGATCATGCATATATCGGTTCCCGATCTTCAATTCAGCAGCATCAGTGGTGAGTCCTCATTCTTCAAGGATGAGTGACATGATTATTTTCCTTTGTTTTAGTGTTTAGTTTTCAGTAGTTGCTAGACCTAGCAGGGGCATGTACCAACATTTCTAGTCAGTATAGGCTTTATTTCAGACATAGTTAGAATCAACTTTAGTATTTGAGTTTGACTTTTCAGTTCTTGTTAAACTCTTAGTTTTTTTTTTATATATTTAGATTTAGTATGGGTATTCCCCATCATTTCAGATTATTTTATGATTAGCTTCCTCACAGTATTTATTGATTCAATTTATCTTTAGTATGCTTATGATATGCCATCATGGTTATCTTGGGGTCACTCGTGATAACTAGGTCATGTATCCGCGTTCTGGGGTAGCTTCGGGGCGTGACATGATTTATGAGTTAATATCTCAACAAATTCACTCAACTTTGGAAATTTATCTAACAAAGTCATTAAATTTTATTTTGTATCAATAGCATCACTCAACTTAGACTTTTGTATCGATAGAATCAGTTAACTAAATGTATAATTAAATAATATTTGATATGGAATTTTTTTTTCTGTCATATAAATATTGTCACACCCTGAGGCTACCCCCTTGACATAACACGGGACCTAGGATCACGAGTAACCCCAAGCTAACTCTGTGTCTGGAATATATTAAGCATACTAAGAATAACTGAATAAGACATGTAATATGTGGAAGCTAAAATACTGGATAACTGAAAACATGGAAAACCCAACTAGTCTGAATATATAAAACATACTAAGAGTTAAGTGATAACTGACAACCACATAACAACTCAAGATGAATCTATTGCTATGTCTGAAAATCCTCTAACTGAGTTGAGTTGTTGTGACATACCCCCAGCTAACTCTAACAGAACTGTAAACTGAAAATAAAGACTAAAATGAAAGCATGTTTATTGTTCTCAGAATATAGGACTCACCACTGAAGCTGATGAATGCGGACCGAGAATCAAGCTAAGCGTGATCTGGATGCTGAGTACCTGAACCTACATCATGAAAGGATGTAGCGCAAAGTATGCATCAGTACTTGGAATGTACTGAGCATGCATGATATAGATACTAAGCTGAACAAATATATATGAGCTGAACAAATCATAAATGAGCAACGACATAGTCTAAGCAAGAATATAAATAATGAAACATAACTGAAAACTTGAGCTGAATGCAATGATGAAGTACTAATCATGAATATAACATGCTGAATTGTATAGTGATATAAATGTTGAAAACCTAGTCAAATGCACTAAGAGTCTGACTGTGGGAGCTACTATTAATTGACATAAACCACGTGAGTTAAATGTTGAGTCCGATGTATTCGCCCCATCGAGAGGACCCAATATACCTTTCCAGGAATATAAAGGCATGAATGGTGTGATCACTAAATCTGATGCCCAACAGAGGGGACTTATGATCCTACGGGGGCATGTAGTTTTGGGATTATGAGGGTACGTTTCCTAGTCCAACTCGTCGCTAAGTCTACTCGCAACTGAATACATATGAAGCTAAAATGCACTAAATACTGAATAGCTCAAAATACTGACATGCTAACTGAGAATGCAACATTTATATATTGATAATGTGACATTCAAAATCTGGAGCATGATTTATAGTTTAACTAACCTAGTAAGTATAATTCATGAACTAAGAGAATTTACACAAACTAGGGTTCTGAATTTAATACAAGAAATTATGCAACGTTTCCAAGAAATATGATATTTAGATCGTGGATTCTATAGCAATTGAAATCACAAAAAATTCCCAAGATTTTACAAACCCTAGGTCTAAACAAGCTATGTAGAATCAAGGAACTGATTGAATTCTAGGGACCTAGTTGATGAAAGGAATCCACTAGTGAAATCCCACATACCTAGTGATGAACTCTACGGAGAAATCCTTTGGATTTGGGGGTGAACTCTGAAGAACACTGCTGCTTGTTCTTGAAAGAAACTGGTGCCTCTTTCTCTTCTTTTCGTTCTAACTTGGATGATTTTAGGAGAATGAGGGTTTTGGGTAGGTTTTGGCCAGATTATTAGGCTTATACTAAGTAAACCGACGTAGTTTAGGGATTAAACGACGTAGTTAAATGCCCAATGCATAGGGAAAAAGACCAAAACAACCCTGACTTAAAGCTGGTGAAGTGCCACCCACGAGGCCACTGATGGTCCATTATAGGGACCACGGCCCGTCAAGTGGGTCGTGGTACTTGGCCAGTGCTACTATTTCTTGGTACTCCCATCCACGGTCCACTTCACAGACCGTGTAGGCCATCGTGGTTCTTTACCTAAGGTGGGGGTCCACTGGTTCAAGTTGACGGACCATGCCACAACTCGTTAGTGGGACCACGACCCATCAAGGGGTTCGTGGTTCAACACTTGAGCCCTGATGGCTCTGCTTCACTCTTACGTCCCACCCTACGGCCCGTGTGGGGACCCACGACCCGTGGAAGGGCTCGTGGTCCTCCAAATTTTGCTGGTTCAACCCTTTTTCTGCTGATGTGTGTAAGTTAGGTTCTAAGGTGTTACAATATCTCTCCCTTGGGAACATTCACCCTCGAATGAAGTTTAAACAAGCTGCGTATGGAGGGAAAGAGTTGCAATCCTTACCACTAAGTACTAGAACCTGATATCTAACTGAACTTAGTTCCATGAACATGCAAATATGATGAAATGCAAGAATAACTAAGGGAACAAGATATTGAGATTGAATTACACAAGAGTAAACTGAAAGACTGGGGAGGAACTAGTACCTCAAGATAAAACAGAATCGGAAGGAAAAAAGAGAGGATACTTGGCCATCATGACTGCTTCTGCTTCCTAAGTAGCTCCCTCTACGGACTGACTCCTCCACAAAACCTTCGCTGAAGCGACTTCCTTATTTCTCAACCTACAAACCTGGTGTTTAAAAATCTGACACTTCTTCATAAGTGGGACTATTCTTCACAGCCACACTCTCTAATGGTACTATCGATGCCGGATCACCCATACACTTTTTCAATAAGGAAATGTAAAAAACTGGATGAACCGCTGCTAGTTATGATGACAACTATAACTCTTAACCAACATTGCTAATCCTTCTCATGACTTTATAAGGACCTAAATATCTAGGACTAAGCTTCCATTTCTTGCCAAATCTCATCACCCCCTTCATAGGTGTCACCTTCAAGAAAACCCAATCATCGATTTCAAATTTTAAGTCCCGTCTTTAGTCTATCTCTGATGAGCTAAACTTTTTCCATCACCTTATGAACCGAATCTGGTCCAATCAAAGTTTCTTCACTTACTTCAAACCAACCAATCGGGGACCTGCATCTACGCCCACATAGTGCCTCATACAGGGACATCTAATTACTGGAATGAAAGCTATTATTATAGGCGAAATCTACGAGGGGTAGGTGATCATCCCAACTACCCTTGAAATCGATCACGTAAGCTCTCAACATGTCCTCTAAGGTCTGAATGGTACGCTCTACCTGACCATCTATCTACGGATGAAGTATTGTACTGAGATTTACCTATGTACCAAGGCCCTTCTAATAAAATTTCAAGAAATGAGAGCTAAACTGAGGACCTCTATTTGAGATGATAGACAAGGGAATCCATGCAACCTGACTATCTCATTGATGTAGAGTTTGGCGTAGTCCTCCGCTGAATCAGTAGTCTTGACAACCAAGAAGTGAGCGGAATTAGTGACTCTATCCACTATCACCCAAATGGAGTCATGTTGTGTGCGAGTACGAGGTAAACCCATTATGAAGTCCATGTTTTAGTGTCAGAATCCTCATTAGTATCAGAAGTGAAGGAGAAGCACGATAAGGATCCTCTTTTACTTGAGTTGAAGGCAAATGTGTATAAGTAGAAAGTGATGGTATTTACACAATGGGTAGATGGTGTGTTGAGGTATCAAGGTAAGATGTGTGTTCCAATGTGGATGAACTCATAGAGAGAATCATTGAAGAAGCCCATAGTTCTCTATATTCAATTCATCTGGGTTCCACCAAGATGTACCATGACCTGAGAGAAGTCTATTGGTAGAGTGACATGAAGAGGTGCATTGCCGAATTTGTTCCTAAGTGCCTAAATTGCCAACAAGTCAAGGCTGAGCATCAAAGGCCATATGGTGTAGCTCAGAATATACACCTTCCCAAATGGAAGTAGGAGATGATTAATAAGGATTTCATTACTAGTTTACCGTGGTCTCGCAGATAACTTGATTCCATTTGGGTAATTGTGGATCAGATGACCACAACAACCCACTTCTTACCAGTAAAGACTACTAATATAGTAGAAGAGTATGCAAATCTATACGTGCGAGAGATATTTTGATTGTATGGAGTACCCTTGTCCATCATTTCAGATAGATGTGCTAGTTTACCGCACAATTTTGGAATTCATTTCAGAAAGGTTCATGTTCGAAGGTGAACCTTAGTACTACTTTTCATTCTCAGAACGATGGTCAAGCAGAGCGCACAATTCAGACCTTAGAGGACATGTTGAGAGCTTGTGTTTTGGATTTGAAAGGTAATTGGGATGACCACTTGCCTTTTATTGAGTTTGCATACAATAATAGTTACCATTGCAGCATTCAAATGGCTCTATGTTAGGCTCTATATGAGCGTAGGTGTAGATCTCTTACTAGCTGGTTTGAGGTTGGCGAGGCTGAGTTGATAAGACCATATTTGGTTCATCAAGCAATGGAGAAGGTGGAGACAATTTTTCACGACCCAGGGGTACCCCCTAGATGTAACATGGCGTACAAGACCCCGAGAGGTCTCATACAAGCCACTTAGCTTTCATAGTCAAGATAATAGAAAATCGATAAGATTTAAAACAATATTTCAACATAACCAAAGTTTTAAAAAGCAAAGCGGAAGTCTAAAACAGTTGTCTCAAAACCATCTAATATAATAGAATCTCGGGGCGTAGTGCGTACATCAATGTTTAAAACTCGAATGAAAAGAACATAAGAAAAGTATTGGCCAAATCCTCGGATGAATTAGGACTCACCAATCTTTAACTCTTCCTCTACTATAGATCCTAGCCACATAGATTAGAATTGGGAACTCCGAACCCTACATTTGGATTAGAAATGAAGGCATGAGTATGCGTTAGTACAAAAATGTACTAAATATGATAGCATGCATAAACATAACATAAGAGTTAAACAACATAAATCATAAAACATAATCAATGCACATAATAGATCATCTCAACATGTAAGGAGTACTTCTTGAAGTAACCTTCTTCATCCTTAGTCAAGACATATGTGGTTACCTCTAGTCTTACACATCATGGAAGGTAAACTCAAGCAACAATCCCAACTCATCATAACATATAATAGATTATCTATTAAGGACATGGGGAATCACCTCTTGCCTTATTATAAAGGATCATGGGTAATCGCCTTTTGTCCTTCTTGCATTATAGGAGCATGGGTAATCACCTCTTGTCCTACTCTAACGAATATGGGTAATCGCCTTTTATCCTTTTCATTTAGGGTCATGAGTAATCGCCTCTAGCCCTCATCATTTTCATAGTTCCTTAGCTTAGATTCACTTTAGGTGAGGAATCCTTTCAACCTAGAATCATTCAATGTGACAAAGTATTTCACATTCATACACAAGAAATCATGAGGGAAAATCCCTTTCACAACAATCACATCAACAATAAACAAGTAATAGCATATGCTTTCCTCTCAAAGCCATTCTTATCATAAATCATCACATATGCTTCAATCTCAAAGCAATTCTTATTGTATCTTATTTATCCTATAAGAATACACATAAATCCATAAATTCTCCTTTCATAGAGTAAAACCCATCTTTAATCAATTCTTCCTTAGAAACATAGGTTAAGAATTGGTACATGGAATCTCATCATAAAAGCATAGAATCCTCTCAATTAATACATAATCAATCATAATTCAAACAATTGATTCAATATTTATTAGAACCCATAACTTGGAAGAAAACCCTAACTTAAATTGGGGAATTTCTACTTTCCAAAATTTGGGGAAACTTGGGGCTCCATGGATGCAACGATTCCATGGATAAAAAGCTATCATACCTTGCTATCAAAGTGCAAAAGAAATTGAAGAATGGATACTTGACCTTGAACCCTAGCTTGAATCTTTTTCTTCAACCTTCTAGAGAGAGAATTATTTTTGGGAGAGAAAGACTCAACTTCAATTTGGTGAATTTTAAGAGAATGAACTAATTTGAGGTCAATATTACTTATATAGGGGTCCTAGGCATAGGTAAAACGACATAGTATTAGGCTAGACTAATTAGGAAAAGACCCAACTACCCCTAAGAAAATAATTGTCACCCCTAACGACACCATGGACCGTGGTTTGACCGACAGTCCATCCTGCACGTTCGTTGTTCTGTGTCAGAAACTAGATTTTGGGGTCATGATGTACGGACCCTCAACCACGGACCATGGATCCAACGATGGTCCATTGGTCTAGGTCGTGGTCTTGGGTTTTGAGAAATCTTTGGGTGACCAACCACGGATTCGACCTATGGTCCGTGGTCCTGTCCATGGGCCATGATTGGCATCCGTCGGATGGTACCAGAAACTTCTAAAAACCAAGATTTTGTCGTTTCTCAAATCTGAGGTGTTACACAATTTAGGAGAGGTTGAAAACAAAGGCAGAGTCGGCAGAAAGCCTATACTGATGTTAGAAGAAGAGATTTGGAGTTTAAAGTTGATGATTTAGTATATTAGAAAGTTTTATCCATGAAGGGTGTTATGAGGTTTGGTAAGAAAGGAAAGGTCAGTTCATGATACATTGGTCCTTACAAGATATCCAAGATGGTTGGTAATGTAGTTTATGATTTGGAGCTACCATCTGAGTTAGCAATAGTTCATCCAGTGTTTCATATTTCTATGCTAAAGAAGTGCTTGGGTGATCCCACACTTATTGTGCTTACTGAGAGTATTGGAGTAAAAGACAATATGTCCTATGAGGAAATTCCAGTTCAAATCCTTGATTGTCATGTTCGTAGGTTGAGAATCAAAGAGGTTGGAGGAGGTTCACAAGTTTATGACGACCTCTGTACCTCTCCAACCTCTGTGATGAGTTTGGGAGCATTACGTATAGTCCCATAATTTTTACGGGATATTTTCACATTTACGATCTCACTTTTAGAATTACTTGACTTTCTTGGGTTTTCTTGTGTATTAGCCCAAAGATTTTGCGCCTTTGGGCACCCAAAAATATTTTCTAAATTTTTTTGTTGTGGACCTCCGTAATGAATTAGGGAAGCATTACATATAGTCTTACCATTTTATGGCATATTTTTGAATTTAAGAGCCAACTTTTAGAAATCACGTGACTTGCTTTATTTTTTCGTGTGTATTAGCCCATGAATTTGCCTCCTTGGGGCACCTAAAATGGTTTTCTTAAAACACTTTATGAGGAACTCTGTAATTATTTAGGAGAGCATTTCGAATAGTCCCACCATTTTTAAGGAAATTTTTTGCATTTACGAACCAACTTAGGAATCACACAACTGTATTGGTTTTTCGTGTATATTAGCCATGGATTTAGTGCCTTAGGGCACCCAAAAATATTTTTGAATTTTTTTATGAGGACCTCCATAATGAGATGGGGGAGCATTACGTATATTACTACCATTTTAAGGCATATTTTCACATTTACGAATCAACTTTTAGGAATTTCGCATCTTTTTTTTTTTGTTTTTCATAGGTATTACTCATGGATTTAGCGCCTTGGGGCACCCTAATTTTTTTTCTTCAAAAAACTTCATGACGACTTCCGTAATGAGTTAGAAGAGCATTACGTATAGTCCCACCATTTTAAGGCATATTTTAGCATTTACAAGCCAACTTTTAGGAATTGCGCGAGTTTCTTTGGTTTTCTTGTGTTTGGTGCCTTGGGGCACCCATAAATTTTTTCTGAAAAAAGTTTATGAGAACCTCTGTAATGAATTGGGGGGGGGGGGAGGGTATTATGTATAGTCCCACCATTTTAAGACTTATTTTTGCATTCATGAGCCAACTTTTAGGAATTACGCAACTCTCTTGGTTTCATGTGTATTAGCCCATGGACTTGGTGTCTTGGGGTACCTAAAATTTTTTTCTGACAAAACTTTATGAGGATCTCCGTAATGAGTTTGGAAAGAAATACGTATAGTCCCACCATTTTGTAAGGCATACTTTTGCATTTACGAATCAACTTTTAGGAATTACGCGACTTTCTTGGTTTTTCGTGTGTATTAGCCCATTGATTTGGCAACTTGCGGCACTGATTTTTTTTCTGAAAAATATTATGAGGACCTCCGTAATGAGTTGGGGGAGCATTGCGTATAGTCCCGTTATTTTAAAGCATATTTTCGCATTTAGGAGCCAACTTTTAGGAATTATTCCACTTCTTTGGTTTTTCTTATGTAATGCCCATGGATTTGGCGTCTTGGGGCTCTGGAAAGTTTTCTCGGGAAAAAGTGAATGAGGACCTTTGTAATGTGTGGGAGCTTTACACATAATCCCACAATTTTAAGGCACATTTGCGCATTAACGAGTCAACTTTTAGGAATTACGTGACTTTCTTGGTTTTTTGTGTGTACTAGTCCATGGATTTTGCGCCTTTGGGCATCCAAATTTTTTTCTTAAAAAACATTAAGAGGATCTCCATCATGAGTTGGGGTGTTCATTATGTATAGTCCCACCATTTTAAGGCATATTTTTCACATTTACGAGCCAATTTTTAGGAACTACACGACATTCTATGTTTTTTCGTGTGTATTAGCCCATGAATTTAGTGCTCTAGGGCACTTAAAATATTTTTCTGAAAAAAACTTTATGAGGACCTCAGTAATGAGTTGCGGGAGCATTACATACAGTCCCACACTTTCTAAGGCATATATTTGCATTTACGAATCAATTTTTAGGTATAATGTTACTTTCTTGGTTTTCCATGTGTTAAAGTCAATGAATTTGCGCCTTGGGGAACCCTAAAAGTCTATTTGAAAAAACTTTATGAGGACGTCTGTAATGAGTTTTGGAGCATTATGTTTAGTCCAACCATTTAAGGCATTTTCACATTTTCGAGCTAACTTTAAGGAAATATGTGAATTTCCTGGTTTTCGTGTGTATTAGCCCATAAATTTTGCGCCTTAGAGCACCTGGATTTTTTTTTCTGAAGAACATTTATGAGGATCTCAGTAATGAGTTGGGGGAGCATTACGTATACTCCCACCATTATTTAAAGCATATTTTAACATTTACGAGCTAACTTTTAGGAATTACGTGATTTATTTTATTTTTCGCGTATATTAGCCCTTGAAATTGGCGCCTTGGGGCACCCAATTTTTTTCTTAAAACAGTTTATAAGGACTTTTCGACCAACTTCAGGATGCGTGTTGTTTCTAAGATAGACCTTCAGATCTGGCTATCATCAGTTCAAAGTGAGAGAAAAGGACATCCCAAAGACAATATTGAGGACCTGTTACAGTCATTATGAGTTCCTTATTATGTCCTTTGGTTTGGCTAATGCTCCAGCAACATTCATGGATCTTATGAACATAGTATTTAAGTAGTATCTCGACATGTTTGTTATTGTATTTATTGATGACATATTGATATATTCAAAGAATGAGAAGGACCATGCTAGTCATCTCAAAATAGTCCTCCAAAGTCTAAAGGATCGGGAGTGGTATGACAAGTTTTCTAAGTCAGAGTTCTGGCTTGAATCTATGGCATTCTTAGGTCATATTGTGTCTAGCGAAGGAATTCGATTTGACACTCAGAAGATTGGAGTAGTGCAGAATTGGCCTAGACCCACGTCTCAAACTAATATAAGAAGTTTCTTGGGATTGGCTGGTAACTACATAATTTTCGTTGAGGGGTTTCATCTATTTCGTCCATATTAACTAAGTTGACTCAGAAAACAACTAAGTTTCAATGGTCTGAAGCTTGTTAGAAAAACTCAGTTAACCACTACTCTAGTTTTGACCCTACCATAGGGTATATAGGGTTTTGTTGTTTATTGTGATGCGCCTAGATTTGGACTTGGTTGTGTATTGATGCAAAATGGCAAGGTTATAGCCTATGCCTCCGGACAACTTAAGGTTCACGAAATGAACTACCTGACCCATGACCTTGAGTTGGCAGCAATAGTTTTGCTATCAAGATATGGCGTGACTATCTCTATGGTGTTCACGTGGATGTATTCACCGACATAGGAGTCTCCATTATTTTTTTAGTCAGAAGGAGCTAAATCTTCAGCAAAGGAGATGGCTGGAACTACTCAAATATTATGATATGCGGATTCTATACCATCTAGGTAAGGTTAATTTTGTTGTTGATGCCTTGAGAAGGTTGTCCATGCGGAGTACTGCTCATGTCGAGGAAGGTAAAACGAATTGTCTAAGGAAGTTCATAGACTTGCACGTCTAGGATTCTTTTTGTTAGACTTCACTGAGGGTAGAGTGGTCATTATTTGCTGGCTTCAGGTTGACGACGTTGAGTTTATAGGACCAGATTTGGTTCATCAAGTCATGGAGAAGGTGAAGATAATTCAGGAGATGTTGAAAACAACATATTGTCGTCAAAAATCTTATAGTGATGTTAGAAGAAGACATTCGGAGTTTGAAGTTGATAATTGGGTATATGTGAGAGTTTCACCCATGAAGGGTGCTATGAGGTTTGGTAAGAGAGGAAAGCCCAGTCCATGATACATTGGTCTTTACAGGATATGCAAGAGGGTTGGTAATGAAGCTTATGAGTTGGAGCTACAATCCGAGTTAGCAGCAGTCCATCTAGTGTTTCATATTTCTATGTTAAAGAAGTGATTGGGTGATCCCGCACTTATTGTGCCTACTGAGAGTATTGGAGTAAAGGATAGTCTGTCCTATGAGGAGATTCGAGTTCAGATCCTTGATTGTCAGGTTTGCAAGTTGAGAACCAAAGAGGTTGCATCAGTCAAAGTCTTATGGAGGAACCAATTTATTGAAGAAGCTACTTGGGATGCTGAGGATAATATGAAGAAGAGATACCCTCACCTTTTTTCCTATAAATAAATTCCATACCAAGGTACTAAGTCTTTGTAAAGTACTCTTTAAGTTGATATGTTGAAGTTTATGCTATTTGCATGCTTATTGCTCTGTGTTGGGTTGTTAGACCCTTTCCCACTCTTTCATTCTAGCTTAAATCCCATTCGAGGACGAATGGTCTCAAGGGGGAGATATTGTAACACCCCAGACTTCAATAATTGGCTAAAAAAGGGTAAACATGCAAGTCCACTAACCCAAAATGGACCGCCCATCACAGCACCTTAGACGACCCGTTTAGGGGTCTACAACCTGTATTGGGTATCTTGAAACACTGTCCAAGGCTGCCAAGGTGAATGTCACGTAGCTCATAGTGATGGTTGTTGGTTATAGAATCTCCCAATAAAGTTAACTGTATTTTTATATATCACTTATTATGTTAAAATTCAGAGAATGAGAAAATATTTTGTAAAGTTAAATGGTTTCATTCCTTTAATTCTTTCCATTTAGTTTAGTTCATTTTATACCTAAGGTTGTCCTTTCTTTGAGTTGACTTTAATTACGTATTTAAAGCTTCTTTATGCTTGAGTAAGTTTCCACTGAATTGTGAGTCAAGCCAAGGGTTCTCTTGGAGATCATATATGATTTTCGAGTGCAGGCTACGTCCAGGTGTAGGCTCGGTGCATGACAAACTTGGTCTCAAAGCATAGAGTTCAAGAGTCCTAGAGTGTCTATGAAGCATAGTCCCAACACTTGATATGGGGGAGCATTATGTATAAATCCACCATTTGTAAGTCATATTTTCCTATTTACAAGCAAACTTTCAGAAATTACGTGACTTTCTTGGTTTTTCTTGTGTATTGGACCATGGATTTGATGCCTTGATGAAACCAAAATTTCATTCTGAAAAACTTTATGAGGACCTCCATAATGAGTTAGGGGAGGATTTAGTTCCACCATTTTAAGGCATGTTTTCGGATTTACGAGCTAACTTTTAGGAATTATGCGACTTTATTGGGTTATCATGTGTATTAGCCGATGAATCTAGCGCCTTGGGGCACCCAAATTTTTTTTGAATTTTTTGTATGAGGACCTCCGTAATGAGTTACGGGAGAACTACGTATAGTCCCATCATTTTTAAGACATCTTTTCGCATTTACGAGCCAAGTTTTAGGAATTACATGACTTTTTTGGTTTTTCGTGTGTATTAACCCATGGATTTGGTGCCTTTGGGCACCCAATTGTTTTCTGAAAAAACATTATGAGGACCTTCATAATGAGTTGGGGGAGCATTACACCTAGTCCCACCATTTTAAGGCATATTTTTACATTTAAGAGCCAACTTTTAGAAATTATGCTACTTTCTTGGTTTTTGTGTGTATTAACCCATGGTTTGGCGCCTTGGGGCACTCGAAATTTTTTTCTGGAAATTTTCTATTAGAACTTTTGTTATGAGTTGGGGGAGCATTACATATAGTTCCTCTATTTTAAGACATATTTTTCCACTTATGAGCCAACTTTTAGAAATTATGCGAATTTCTTAGTTTTTCCATATGTATTAGCCGATGGATCTAGCGCCTTGGTGCACCCAAAGTTTTTAATTTTGAAAAAACTTTATGTGGATGTCTATAAAGAGGGGGAGCATTACTTCTAGTCCCACAAATTTTTAAGGCATATTTTCGCATTTACGAGCGAACTTTAAGGAATTACACGACTTTCTTGATTTTCATGTGTATAGCATATCGATTTGGCCCCTTGGGTCACCTGGAAATTATTTCTAAAAAAACTTTATGAGGACCTTCATAATGAGTTGGGGGAGCATTACATATATTACCATAATTTTAAGGCATATTCTCGCATTTATGCCCCAACTTTTAGAAATTATGTAAATTTCTATGTTTTCATGTGTATTAACCCATAGATTGGCACCTTGGGCACCTCGAAATATTTTTCTGATATTTTTTATGAGAACTTCTGTAATGAGTTGAGGGAGCATTACATAAAGTTCCTCTATTTTAAGACAATTTTTTGCATTTATGAGCCAACTTTTAGGAATTACGCGACTTTCTTTGTTGTTTATGTGTATTAGCCAATGGATCTAGCACCTTGGGGCACCCAAAAAATGTTTTAGAAAAAACTTTTTGATGACCTCCATAACGAGTTGGGGGAACATTACATTTAGTCCCACCATTTTAAGGAATATTTTTGTATTTACGAACCAACTTTTAGGAATTGCATGACTTTCTTAGTTTTTCATGTGTATTAGCTCATGGATTTAGCACCTTTGGGCACCCAATTTTTTTTTTGAAATTCTTTTATGAGGACCTCCGTAATGAGTTGGGGGAGCATTACATATAATCCTACCATTTTAAGACATATTTTCGCATTTTCAAGCCAACTTTAAGAAATTATGTGACTTTCTTGGTTTTCGTGCACCCAAATTGTTTTTCTACAAAAACTTTAGGAGATCTTCGTAATGATTTGGGGGAGAATTACGTATAGTCCTGCCATTTTTAAGGCATATTTTTGCATGTATGAGTGAACTTGTAGGAATTACGCGACTTTCTTGGTTTTGGTGTTTATTAGCCTATGGATTTGGTGCCTTGGGGCACCTGAAAATGTTTTCTTAGAAAATTTATGTGGACTTTCGTAGTGAGTTGAGGAGCATTACGTATAGTCCCAAGGCATATTTTTGCATTTACTAGCTAACTTCTAGAAATTACGCGACTTTCTTGATTTTTTATATGTATTAGCCCATTGATTTGGCGTCATCGGGCACTCGAAATTTATTTTTAAGAAAATTATGAGGACCTTAGTAATGAGATGGTGGAGAATTACGTGTAGTCCCCACCATTTTAAGACTTATTTTCGCATTTACGAGCCAACTTTTAGGAATTACGCGAATACCTTAGTTTTTCGTGTGTATTAACCAAAGGATTTGGCGCCTTGAGGCATAAAACAATTTTCTGAAAAAACTTTATGAGAACCTCCCTAGTGAGTTTGGGAGCATTACGTATAGTCCCACCATTTTAAGACATTTTTGCATTGACAAGCGAACTTAGGAATTACGAGACTTTCTTGGTTTTTCATGTGTATTAGCACATGGATTTGGTGCCTTTGGGACCCGAAATCTTTTATGAAAAAACTTTCTGAGGACCTCTGTAATGATTTACAGGAGGATTATGTATTGTCCAACCATTTTTAAGACTTATATTTTGTATTTACGAGCCAATATTTAAGAATTACGGGACTTCCTTGTTTTTTCGCGTGTATTAGCCCATGAATTTAGCGCCTTGGGGCACCCAAAAATATTTTCAGAAAAAAATTATGAGGACCTCCGTAATGAGTTAAGCATTACGTATATTCCTGCCATTTTAAGACATATTTTCATATTTATGAGCCAACTTTAAGGAATTACGTGACTTTTTAGATTTTAGTGTGTCAAGACCCAAAATTGACGAGTGTCATCACGTTCATTTTTGGGTCATGACGATGCTTCTTCATCGTTGATATTATCGGAGTATATATATACTTTGATGGTATCTATGTACTCTAATGGTATCAAGCAATAATTGAGTTGTCTTTTTACCGAAACAATGTCTCTTCATCTTTGAAACCATTAGAGTGTGTATATATATATATATATATATATATATATATATAGTTCGTGCATTGACGCGAATTAGTTGTTAAAAATAGGGCGTATGAAAGTAAATAGATAACCATTTGTAAATAGTTTCTCGTTTGGGGTACAAATGTTCTTTTCCCTAAAATTTGTGGTGGTCCAAACAAGCCCCAGCTACAAGAAGCAAACAACTTCTACGGAGTTTAGGTGGGCTCTTTTTGTTAGTCTTATTGGCCCACCATTATTGGAGCTTTGCAGTTGATTGGTCGTATTGTAGCTTTTGTTGATCTTCTTTTTGTAGAGGGATATGATTATTGACATTATTTGACCATCTATTATTAGAAATTATTTTCTTAGAACACATTTGATTGATGTTTCGTGTGAATTAGTCAAGTTGGGTGATTTTGCTAGTCTGTAAAAATGGAGGTATAAATGAAAATTAAATAAAATACATTGCAATTCTAAATAGTTTTTGTAAAAAGTATAGTGAAGAAAAATCCAACAATAAAATTTTCAAATAAAGTTAATAATTTTAATTTTCATGGCCAAGCTCCCACTTCGACTTCTTAGAATATGTAGTTTTTAAAATAATTTTTTTTTCAAAAACACGTTATTATAATTTCAAGTTATGTAATGACCCGGTTTGTCATTTTTGGAATCTTTGTTAAATTACTATTTTTTCCTCCCGATATCAACCCCGAGTCTTCTATGTTTGATTTTTGAAAGTTGGTTTCCAAGCTTTAACTAAAAGTTTATAATTTTGTAAGTTTTGGTTTGGCAAAAGGCTAAAGTTGCTTAAAAGTGATCTTCAGAGTCTTTTGGAGTTTTAAATGATGGTCCACCGACGACAATTACCACCTATGCACACACCCAAAATCGTCACACTAGCTACTGGAGAAACTCATAAACTGTCACCCCTCACTTTTGGGGATTTTCTACCTCCGAAGTACCAGGCGACAAAAAAGGAGATTGATACTAGTTGTTTAGAGTATGAAATTAAAGTAGGACGATTGTAGTTTTCTGATGCTGGCACGTCCACACAACCTACTCCTGGTGCTCCAGAACATGTGAAAGGAAACCGTAGTAATGGTAAGACCCTTAACTTCATCCCCCTGTGATTAAGGAGGGTATACTTACAGTTCAGATTAAAGAGGAGGATATTCGATTACAGGTTAAGGAGTGGGAGTATGCACTAATAGGGTATGTTATTGGGGAAATCCTTATGAAGCACAGATGACAGAATTTATCAAGAAGGTATGGGTTTTGTTGGATTCCTAAGATTTTGTACCATGAAGATGGGTACTATGTTTTTTATTCCAAAATATCATTGATAGAGAGAAAGTGATGCAAACTGGATCGTATTTCTATGGGAACAAACCTATGATTCTACGAATTTGGTAGTTGGACTTTGAGTTGAATGCTGATATGTATAATCAAATTCCAATTTGGGTGAGATTTCCTAGCTTACCTATGGGGTATTGGTCTATTAAAGCTTTGAGAAAACTTGCTAGTGCAATTGGGATACCATTATACACTGATGGGTTCACTGCAAATGCTGAAAAATTATACTATACCAGGGTACTGATTGAGGGTGGATTTGGGTAAAAGCCTGCCTGATGTTATAGTAGTGGAAACACCTTCTGGACCATAGGATCAAAATATTGAGTATGAGTGAAAACCCAAGTTTTGTAATCAATGTATCAGATTGGGACATAACGAGACTGAATGCTGGTACAAACATTCCTCTAAAGAGAAGAACATGGGAGCGGGAGTAAAAGTAGACCATGGGAAGGGGAAGATGAAGGATACTAATAGAAGACTAGTGGCCAAGTGGATGCCTGTTAAACCTCAATCTCAAATTGCAGCAAGTGAGGATATACAAGAGATAAATCAAATGCCTACAAATCAACCAGAGATAGACCCTGGCCAGCGAGATGGTAAGCAATATGTGGATGAGATAGCAGCTGACACACTAATTGAAGAGGAAGGAATGCAAGGCAACTGGAAGAGTGCTGGCAACTATATGCCATTCCTTCCAACATGATACTTTCTACTTGGAATATAAGGGGCCTTAATCAAGGCCATAAAAAAAAGATCTTAAACTCTTTCTGAATAAACATAGAGTAGATATGATGGGATGCCTGGAAACAAGGGTTAAAGAAAAGAGAGCTGCACAAATTATTAACAAATTAGCATATGGATGGTCTAGTGTAAATAATTACAAGGATGAAGCAAATTGTAGAATTTGGCTATGTGGAAATAAACATTGAAGGTGAAAATACTTGATATTCAGGAGCAATTCATCCATTGCTTAGTTGAAGAACCAGGGCTCCAGTTGAGATTATATTATACTGTTGTTTATGCTAGAAATGAAATGTAGAAGAAAGAAATATTATGGCAAAATCTTATGCAAATAATTTTGCAGAATCAACTTCCTTGGATTATAAGTGGGGACTTTAATAATGTTCTGAGCTCTGAGTCACTCAATAAGAGGTGCAGGGACTTCAAAATACTATTGATCATTTACAACTAACACCAATAAAGGCAATGGGATGGCAATTTACTTGGTGCAACAAACAGGGAGGGAATAAGAGAGTATATAGTAAGATTGATTGGGCTTTTGGCAATTTGTTTTGGCTGCAACATTTTGGGCATATAGAGGCAGAATATTTGAATCCTTCAGTATCCGACAATTCCCCCATCCTGATCAAATGCAAGCAGTATAACAACATTCATCCTAGGCCTTTTAGATTCTTCAATAATATGATGGAGCATCCTGACTTTGCTGAAAGACTGAGAAATGCTTGGGGTGATAGTGTGGAGGAAAATACTATGAAGTAGGTGTGGGAGAAACTCAAAAATGTTAAGCATCAAAGTAAGGACATAAATAAATATATGGCTTCATATAAGCAAAAGATGCAAGTACTAAGGGAAAAACTAGAGATAATTCAAGGAAAAAATTAGATAAGTAAAATCAATCAAGAGCTTATTAATCAGGAGAAACAAACAATCATTGAGCTGGAGAAATGGAGCAATATTGAAGAGGCTGAACTTAGACAAAAAGCTAGGGAAAATTGGATTGAACTTAGAGACTCCAACTCCAAATATTTCCATGCCTAGTGGAAGATAAGGTCTAGTCATAACACTATTACCTTCATATGCACAAAAACTGGTCTAAAGCTGACAACACTTCTTCAAATTGAAGCTGAGTTTATATCAGTCTTCAAAGGGCTGATGGGGACAAAAGCTGTTGAACTGAACTGTTTAAATACTGGAGTGGTTAGAGGTGGTCCATGCTTAACTATCATGCAACAAAGAGAGCTCATAAATGAAGTAACTGAAAAGGAGATAATGGAGGCCATAAAGATCATTCCCAAGGACAAGGCCCCAGGAGTGGATGGTTTTCCCATTAAATTCTTTACAAAGAACTTGAAACTGGTTGGAAAGGATGTTATATCAACTGTACTACCATTTTTTCAGATTGGTAGGCATCATCATGCTATAAATGTTACAACAGTAAGTTTAATTCCTAAATTCAAAGCACCAACAAAGGTTAGTGATTACACACCTATTGCTTGATGCACCACTTTATATAAAATCATAGCTAAAGTTTTAATTAATCGACTGAAGCTGGTGATTTCTGGTCTTGTTGATAAAGCTCAATCAACTTTTGTGGAGGGTAGAAGTATAGTTGATAACATCTTGGTCAGGCATGAAATTTTCAAGAGCTATAACAAAAAATGGATTTCACCTAGATGTGTATTAAATGTGGACCTAAGAAAGACCTATGACACTTTGGAATAGGGTTTCTTAGAGAAGTTGATGAATGATATGGGATTTCCAGCAAAGTTTATGCATTGGATCATGAAATGCATATCTACAGTATCATATTCTTTACTTTTGAATGGTGGGATAACTGAACATTTTCCAACACAAAGAGGCCTTAGATAGGGGGATTCCATGTCCCCCTACCTCTTTGTATTGGCTATGGAATACCTTGGAAGAGAACTCTAGCAAATGGCAACAAATGTGGACTTTAATTATCATTCCAAGTGTGAAAGACTGCAGAGCATTCACATTAGTTTTGCTGATGACTTATTGATGTATTGTAGGGCTGATTTAATTTCTGTCACTTTGATATATGCTGCCTTTAGGAAGTTTTTTGAGGCATCTGGTCTACAAGCAAATACAAAAAAGAGCTTCATATACATTGTTGGGGTGACTGATTACATAAAGCAAAGTATAATTGATATCTTGGGATTCACTGACGGGTCTATGCCATTCAGATACCTAGGAGTGTCATTAGCATCTCAAAAACTAAGAGTCAATGCATACCTCCCCTTAATTGAGAAGATAACTGCTAAAATCACTTGTTGATCAGCCAAACTACTTTCATATGCAGAGAGATTACTATTAATTAGAGCAGTCCTTTTTGGAGGACATGCTTATTGGGCTCTGATCTTCCTTATACCCAAGAAAATAATCAAGGCAATTGAACAACTCTATAGAACATTCTTATGGACTGGTGCTGTAATAGTCTCAAAGAAAGCCTTAATGTCTTGGGCAAACATCTACCTACCAGGAGTAGCATGAGGACTAAATGTGATGAATCTATGCACTTGGAATGAAACAACTATTCTTAAACTTCTATGGGACATTTATAGAAAGAAAGATTCTTTATGGGTGCAATGGGTTCATAGATATTACATCAAAGCTGGGGACATGTACCAAGTAAGGATCCCTTGGAATGCATCTTGGGTGGTGAGGAAAGTCCTGGAGGCTAGGGAGCAGATGAGGAGTACATGTCATAGTCATGGGACAGTAACACAACAATTGCAGGGTGTACAACTAGAGGAAAGTTCTCAATTCATAAGATATATATCTCATTACTGTCAGACCATCCCAAAGTAGCCTGGAAACACTTAACAATGCATCCAAGGATACATCCTAGACATATATTTATCCTATGGTTGGCCATATAAAAGAGACTTGCAACAGTTAAAAGATTATTGAAGTTTGGAATCATTGTGCCCCCAGATTGTGTGTTCTGTGGATTGCATATGGAAACATTTGCACACTTATTCTTTGAATGTCGAATTACCACAAACATCTGGAGACGTGTACTACAATGGTTGGGGACATAGTAGACAAGCCATGAAATGGGAAGATGAAGTGCAATGGATGAGCCAAATAGCAAAAAAGAAAGATGGGATAGCCGAGATAACGTAGTGCTATCCCACTGGTGCTATACATGTTGTGGCAAGCTAGAAACTGTGCTCGATTTCAAAAGAAAACATTTCATCCAGAATTGTTAATAAAAAACATGGTGATCCATCTACATGTATGAGGCAGAAACAATGCATCATGGAGAAGGAGTCTACAAGGCATTTCCAACTATCCTGATTAGTTTTCTTGTTTTACTTAGATGTAAGGATATGATTGTAATTAGAGCAGCTTGTCCAGGCTGTCTGAACTATACTCATATATTTTGGTCTGGATGAAATATATATGCTAGTTAAACCAAAAAAAAAATGATGGCATAAAATTTTGTCGATTTCATCAGTCCCAGAATGTGGAATCTGGTCTAGAAAAGTAATCAGTTTCAGATTAGGAGTCCTTTTAAGGATATGAGGTCCTAAGTTAGAAATTGTTGAGATTTTAGCCTACAGGTTACTTTGGTCAAAATTTAGGGTTCCAATGCTCAGATCTTAATTCTAAGAGTTCCGTTGGGTTTAGGGGATGATTTTAAACCTAGATGAGGTCTTGGTTTATTTTTGAGAAGTTCCAAAGTTGAGTTAGCCTTTTTAGGCGTTATGTTAATTTCTTATAGTTTTTACGGATGTCAGATCAAAGAGACCATGGATTCATGTTTCAATGATTTCATTGAGTCTGGAAATCTACTATAATTGATTTACATATATGGTTTGTGTTTACGGGGTTCTATACAAATCCCGAGGAAGCTTTTGTTGATTTTTTGTAATGATTGGTTTTTAGTGACCTGGTGTGCCTCCCGATTGCGAGAGGTTGATTGCTTTTGAGAACCTCACGATCGCACGGAACAAGTCGCATTTGCGAAGGTCCAGGTGGGCTGACTTTCGCGACTGCGAATGTGCTTGTTAGCAATCACAAACTTCACTTCTGCAAAGGCCAATTCGTGAAAGTGAAGCCTGATATTTTCTTGAGGGGTTCGCTTAAGCGAACCAAGCATGCTTAAGTGACATCAAATAGAATTTTTGGACCTAAAATTTTGGGGTTTTGGCCCCATTTCCATTTTGAGCTTGAGAGACCCTTGAGGTGATTTTTGATGAGATTTCTTGTGCTAAATCTTTTGGGTAAACTTTTGTGATCCTAAAACTTCATTTCCCTTTAATTATTTATGGATTCTAACATCAAAATTTTGGATTGTAGTAGGTAAATGATTTGGTTTTTCAAAACACAAGTTCTAAACTAAATTGGAGATTGTGAACTGATTTTGATCCCTTTTTCAAAATGGTTTTCACTAATGAGTTCCTAAAGACTTGAATACCATTTTCAAGTATTGATTTTCGAATTTAAACCTTCCTTTTGAAATCAGGTTTTGAGTTGATTGACCCATTTATAAAAGTATTTGATGTGGGTATTGTTGTTTCCAGAGATTTATTGTGAATACTTGATTGTTTAAGATTGTGTGGCTTCAGTGATGGTTCGGAAGGGAAAAATGGAAGCCTTGGATTGTTTAATTGATTGCATTAAGGCAAGTGATATCTTAAGCTTTGTAATCTAGTAGAATTGTCTATTTCTCTTCATTGTTTATGTGTTGGGGAGTGATGGGATATGAGGTGAAAGGTTATTGTTTCCCGTTGATTAATCATAACAAATATAGAGGGGATAAATGAAAAGAGACCGTGTTGATAATGATAATTTGTGAATTGCCTTGTTGTGGCCCTTATTTGATTAATTGATGAAATGCCTTGATGGCTTAAAAGTGGATTGAATTGTTTTCTTTTCCTTGTGGTGTGAATTTGCTTATGAGCATTACTTGTTGAACACCATGATGAGATAAGTGTTACAAAGACAAAAGAAAATGGTTCGGGCTAGTGAAATGATATAAAGTCGATGGGAGATGGTTTCGACTATTGAAATGATATAAATTTGAAGGGAAATGGTTCCGGCTAGTGAAATGATATAAAGCCGGAGGGAATGGTTCCAACTTGTGAAATGATATAAAGTCGAAGGGAAATAGTTTTGGCTAGTGTTGTGATATAAAGCCGAAGGGAAATGGTTCCTGCTAGTGATGTGATAAAAAGTTGATCGAAAATGGTTCCGGGTAGTGACAATTGTGCCAAAAAAAAAGGTTCCGACAAGAATTCATTATGTGACTTAATTCCTCTGTTACTTATGATAGATCTAATTGTTGATTGTGATTGATCTACTTGTTGGTTGTGATTGATCTACCTATCATTTGAGATTGACATACTTGATTCGTGTTGGTTGTTGAATTGTGAATATTGAGCCTTGTAAGTTGTGCATTGTAGAACTGTAAGGTTGGAATTATTTATGTGCAGGTCATAGTTTGAGGAAGTTCGATTGAGATGAAAAGTTTATACAATTTCTATCTAGGTTACCTTTTTTATTAGGTTTCTTGCTGGATATCGTGTTGTAGGTACTCACTCCTTGCTTCTACAGTTGTGTAGGTTCTTAGCCTTAACCTGTGTGATCTTCTTCTTTTCTTATGATTTCAAGGCTTGTCAAGGATTTAAGAGGTAGATATTTGTCATCCCGAATGACCCTCTTATTCCTTTACTTTATATTTTGTTGTATTTGAAAAACAAAAACATTGAGACTTATATTTATACCTTAAATTATGTATTTACCTTAGTGGCTTATACACGTGACAACCAGGTTTTGGGGTGTTAATAAAATGAACAAGTTTTTTGCTTTTATCTTCTTCTTGCTTTATCTTTCCTTTTTTCTTTCGTTTCGTTGGGTTTAGGCTGTCTTCTCTTGTTGGGAATGGACAACTGCGATCACATCCATTTTGGGGTCGTGACAAAGGGTATCAGTGCCCCAAGTTCATAGGTCTCAAGTGCTTAAAAGCCATGTCTAAGTATATTCTTGAGGTTCGGTATGGAGATGTCTATACTTATCTTCGAGAAACTATGAAGATTGTTAGGAAACTTCATGTGGTTCATTCTCTCTTATTGTGCGTGGTTGCCTTCGTTTAGTACTGAGTGGAGCGGCACCAGCCAGAGGCAGAGCTATATATGTTTCACTAGAGCCACATGTTGAGGTTGCTAAGGACCAGGTTCCTCCCGAATTTAGAGCTCCCTTGTTTCAGGTGATTTTGTTGAGAATGCTTGGTGTGTTAAGGAACTTCTCTCAAGGTGGTGCGACAGGCACATCACATGGTTCTTAGATTGCATTAGAGGCGTAAATTCCAGGTCAACAGCAGACTCCGGGTATTCAGGATCAGGAGGGTCAGCCACCAGTGGTTTTAACACTAGTTATGGGTGTTCATATTGCTTCTAAGGTTATTTTGACGAAGGCTAATCATCATTGTTACAAAAGGTATCAAAATATGAAACCACCATAGTTTCAAAGTCGTAAGAGTGAGGATGCTCATGATTTTTTGACTTTATACCATAGGATGCTTGAGGTTGTAGGTATGGTGGATGTTCGTGGGGTTCATTTTGTTGAACTTCAACTTCATTGACCCGCGATAGATTGGCGGAGAACTTTTTTAGGGTCTAGACCAGTTCGATCTCCCCCGACAGAGTGGGATGTGTTTTCTAGTTCTTTACAAGACCGATTCATTCCTTGGAGCGCGAGAGAGGAGAATCGACTGAGGTTTGAGGACCTGAGACAGGGCATTTGGATGGTTATTTAGTATGAGGCCAATATCTGTGATCTTTCCAAGCACACCATTACTATTATTCCCGATGAGGTGAAGAGGTTCGTAGGCTAGTGAGAGGGTTGACTTTTTCACCTGGTCTTGTGTGTTCAAAGCACCTAGAGAGGGGCCTCCTTCTGGTCCATTGTGAGCAACGCTAGAGAGGTAGAGTTGATGGTTTTAGAGAAGCTTGGAGAGCCCAAGAGGTCCTGTTCTTCTGGTCGGTTTTCTGGTGCATCACCTGAAGGCAAGGGTTCACACTGTGGTTGTGGCTCCTTTCAGCGTCGTGGGCCAGTTCATGCATCTATGCCAGCAAATGAGAGTGGGCAGTCAACTCGAGGATCTTATGGTTATGGCCGATGTGGTCGTGGTAGCTTATCTAGTTTGCAACAACACTTATCTGTGCTGAGGTATTGCTTGAGGTGTGGGGATCCAGGTCATCTGATTCGGTAGTGTCCTTCTCAGACTCACTAGAGATCCTCACGTACTTATTCAGTTGCTCCAGCTAGAGATTCAGCTCCTCCGACTAGGGGCCGAGGCGGTAGGACTTCTAATAGAGGTGTTTCAGCTCCGTAGAGTGTTGGTCAGGGTACTACTTAGGGTGCCTGTGGCTGAGAGGGCTAATGTTATGCTTTTCCAGGAAGGGCTGAGGCCGAGACTTCTGATGTTGTGATCACAGGTATAACCCTAGTTTTCCATTGACCTGCATTTGTATTGTTTGATTTGGGTCTACTTTATCGTATGTGTCTACCTATTTTGTTACTGGGTTTGATATGATGTCAAATACCATGACTGTGCATATTCATATTTCTACACTAGTGGGTAAGTCCTTAGTGGTGGATCAAGTGTATCGATCCTATCTTGTTTCTCTGGCCAGGTATGATACTTGGTAGACTTGATCATTTTGGAAATGGTAGACTTTGATATTATATTGGATATGGATTGTCTATCCCCACATCACGCTATTCTTTATTGTTATGCTAAGACTATTCCCTTAGCAATGCCGGGAGTCCCAAGAGTCAAGTGGATGGGATCTAGTGAGTCCTACCCTAGAAAAGTTATCTCCTTCATTTGAACTCAGAGATTAGTTGATAGAGGGTGTTTGTCTTATTTGGCTTTCATTCACGATACTAATATTGAACCACTTCTCATAGATTTTGTGCCCAGGATTCGATAGTTTGCTAATGTGTTTCTTACTGATCTTCCAGGCGTTCCTTCGGATAGGGATATTGATTATGTCATTAACTTGAAGCTGGGCACCAAGCCTATCTCTGTTCTTCTTTATCGTATGGCTCAAGCTGAGTTAAAGGAATTGAAGGATCAATTACATGATTTTTTTAGTACAGGGTTCATTCGCCCTAGTGTTTCTCTGGGGTGCTCCTTCAGTTTGTGAGGAAGAAGAATGGAACCATGAGGATGTGTATTGATTATCAACAGTTCAACAAGGTAATAGTAAAGAACAAATATATTTTTTCTCGTATTAATGACTTGTTTAATCAGCTTCAGGGTGCATTTTTATTTTCTAAGTTTGATTTGAGGATTTCCTATCATCAATTGAAGATTAGGTCTTCAGATATCCATATGACAAATTTTAGGACCTAATATGGACACTATGAGTTTCTTGTGATGTCTTTCGATTTCAATAATACCCCTGCAGAATTTATAAAGTGAAAGAATGGGGAATTCTGACCTTATCCAGATACTTTTGTGATAGTGTTTTGATGAGTCCACAATTTGGACTAATTTAGGGCTTATTTTAATAGATTTAGTGTCCTCAAATGCATATTTTGTGCCAATAACTAATGTAAATCCTTGATATTCAGGTATTTGGATTGAGGAACAAAGCATGGACACTAATGAGCAAAAAAGAAACAAGGCAGCTGAAAGAACGAAGAAAAGAAGGCATGAGGATAGCCTAGACCATTGGGCGAGTCACCAAATGGCCATGGTATCGCCTAATGTTCTAGTGTGCCAAGCCCTGAAGGAGAAAAGCAAGTCGGTGATAGAAAGGAGTAGTCAGCGAGTTGTCGAACGGTTCCGCGATGCAATGTTATATCGCCCAAAGTTACAAAACTTGAAGTTGTTGAAGGCCAAAACAAAAAGGCGATGGAATTGACCAAAGGGCGGATCGTCGAGTGGATCGACGATCTCGACTTATTGCGCCGAATGGTCCTTCATAACACATTTTTGGCGACTATGAATACATGTTTGAATTTTTAGTTTATTATCAGATTTTTAGGAGAGTTTTTATCTAGTTTTCATTATTGTTCAGTTTTCAAGTTAGAGAGCTTAGAACTGAGTTTGGAGACAATATTTCCTTAGCTTTGAAGATTTGAAGATTTCCATTTCTGAGAAATTGGAAGTGGGTGTTGAAGATTCTTCATCTTAGACCTTTGTAAAGACAATATTAATTTTGCCCAGTTGATAGAAACACAATTTGGTAACGATTTCTATCTTTTTATGATGTTTAGTTAAAACCCCAATTCTTGGGGTGTGATTATGTGATTATGGGTTGATTTAGCTGCTGGGTATTGTTAATTGATAGTGTAAATGTTGTTTAAAAGTGATTTCATTCAGTAATTGTGGCTTAATCTAAAGGGTTGTAGTTGCAAATGCAACTCTACCTTTGTGTTTTTGGCTTGCTTGAGAGAGAGATTTTAAAATCAAGATTACTGATTTGATGGTCTGTGGGTATTGGGTTGACATAGGTTAAACTCGAGAAGTGAGTCCTAAACACTTTCCACACATTCATCTCGAGAGAGTGAATGGACTAAAGCGTAGGCTGTTCTTAATTACTGCTTATTGGTGTTCGAGAGAAACCAATTTGATTCGGGATAAATTGTTCGAGAGAAAGTTTATCCCTACTAAAGTCTAGTTTATTCACTGATTTACATTTATTCACTATTAATTGCAATCACCCATTTGTCTACCGTAGCCTATAATCTAATCACATCCGAAGAACCCATCTCCATATTTGTTATTTTCATGTTATTTGTTGTTGTAGCTGATATTTGAACCCAAATCCCCTGTTATTTGACACTTGTGTCACCCCAAACTTGAACCATGCTCTTATTTGTAAATGTTTTTACCTATGGTTGACTTGAACACATTCATTCTTTTCTATTGATTCTCAAATACGTACCACTCCCTGTGGGATTCGACCCCAACTCACTTAGTTGGGTTATATTACTGACTAATGATCGTTGACACTTAGTATTGGATAAAGTGTCCTGATACGTGAAATCAAAATGGCGCCGATGCCGGGAAGTGGTGTTACTTGAGAATTTTTAGTTAAGTTGAATTTTGTTCTTGTTAATTATAGTTGAACTTACTTAATTTTTAGTTTTGGTTTTTGTGTTGCTGTTTTGAACAGAGAATTGGAGCATATTTGGTAGCAACAGTGACCTAATAGATCACCCTCATTTGAGATTGATGATTCTTAGGGATAACATCCTAAATTTCAGACAATTGGAGGGTGAGTCCATTTATGAGTTGTGGCAAAGGTTTAAGACCCTATTGCAACAATGCCCAACTCATGGAATTCCATATAAGATGCTTCTGGAATGTTTCTACTGGGATCTTGGCCTCAAAAATAGAATAATGGCTGAGCAACTCTCTTTGGGCTGTTTGATGCGACATTCTTATGAGACCGCAACCCAACTCCTTGATTGTGTGGCCAAAACCAACAAGGAGAAGATATAGAAAGATAAGACCAAGACTTGACAACTTTGTTGGGTCAGCTGGATGTCTTGGCCCAAAGGGTCAAGGATTTAGAGGTACTGTCCAAAAAGAAGGACAGGTACATCCCCCCTCACGAGCATTGACAGATAAAGATGCAAGAGGGCGAGCAAATAGAAGAGGTACTCTTACTCAATCTTCACAAAGTCGAAGAATACGACAGAGTGTTGAGTGAGGCAAGAGAGAATGTCTTGAAGTTGAATCAGATGACAACCTCTCATTCCATGCTCATTCAGCTACTAGGGTCACAAATGGACCAAGTGCTAAATGATCTCTACCTTGAACCAAAAGAGGGGTGGCCTTATGAAAATGAGGGAAACCCCACTAATGGAACTTAAGTGGGGAGTTGCGTCGTGCCACAATGTTAACTAAGGCGCTCCTTGGGAGGCAACCCAAGTGTTTATCGCTTTATTTTTTCTTTAAGAAATAATGGTGTGTTGATTGTGCAGGTCAAAGTGTGGAAGTGTTTGAAAGGTGCAAGTTGGCGAGCTAAAAGTCCACTCGGTGGGTCACCAAAGAGGTCGGCATGCCCGACTTGGACCGCCGTTGGACTCAAGAGAATTTTAAATTGGAGTCTGTAAAACTCGACGATCTCAGGAGAAACTTGGCGAATCGCCGACCAGGTCGGTGATCGCGATCTAGTCCACCGTTTGGACTCCCACAATAACTGGAGGTCATGTAAAACTCGGCGAGTTAAGTGACCACTCGGCGAGCATAACTAATGTCGCTGAATGGGCGAGAATTGAACGATTTTTAAAGGCCAAAGGTTTAAATTTCAAACTCTTTAACTTTCCCTCACTTTTAATCTTCCAAAAATAACACCCGCACTTTAGTTTCTATATTTCTTGCATTTTTAGAGTGTTTTAGTCGCTGATTGTGTGTTAGGAGTGGATTATTTTGCCGCCTAGCATTTCAATCTTGTTTAATCGGCATCTAAGGTTGGTTTTCCAAACCCCAAGTTTATTTTTATCGAATTTGTACTCATTTGCAATGATCTTATCTTAGTGATGTGTGATGGGCTTCTCTGATCTTAATTTTTTATGTGTATGCCTGTTTTAAATTTGATATGCTTGCCCGAAATGCTTAGGATGTTGAATTCCCGTGATTTTATGCCTTAAAATTGATTAAATCTTGTTCTTGCATGTTGTTAGATCTAGTTGGGTGAAGTCTAAGTAACCCGTAGTTGTGCCAAATGACGTAATTTGCCCAATGATAGAGCGGGTTGACCTTATTCATAAGGGCAAAAGTCGTCAAATGGCCAAATTTGACAAAACTGGGAGAATTCTGAGTATTTTGGGGAAATGGGTATATTGGGTCTTGCTTTAATTTGATGAGTGCATGCTTTGATTTTGTTTTCGGGGGTTGTGGGGTTGAATTTGAGAAGTTGGGTTGAAAGTAGGCATATTGGGTCGTTTGGCGAGCTGGGTCGAGCTCGCTGAACCACTTGGCAGTTCGCCGAAGTTCCCCATCTCGCCTTTAATTTCATGCTATACTTGAAGTTTGATTCTGTAACTTTCGGTGAGAAGCTTGAGGTCGCTGAAGGCACTCAGTGACTCGTCGAAAGTGTTCTTGATCGCCCTTTGTTTGTACCCCTGAACCCTTTTTGCACTGTAACTTTCGACGGGCTAATCTTTGCTCGCTAAATGCTATCGGCGATTCGCCGAAAGGCCTTTCCCATTGCTGACATGCCATTTGTCTGAGATCTTTTTGAGCATATCCTTTCAGCAAGCCCGATCTGGCTCGCCGAAGAGATTTGGTGACTCGCCGACCGGTTCGGCAAGTCTATTTGCAACTATTTTTCTGTGCATTTGATTGAATGATTTTTTAACTTCTTCCCGATGTTTTGAAGACATGGTAAGAACAAACATCGACATGCCACCCTAGAAAAGAGTACGGGGAATCACAATAGACAAAGGCAAGGGAAAGAGGCCCATATCTAACAGGGTCACTGTTGACTCCCAAACTGCTTTATTTGAGCCTGAGGATGACCAGCCTTTGCAGTCCCGGTAGGATGAGATATGTTCTAGATCTCAACCTAACTCAGCTAGAGTCCCTCCAGTACCATACCAGAAGACTCAGTGCCAGCTCCGGCACCTCCTGTGGCTCCAGTGCCACCAATCATCCCTCCTCCTAGGCTTCTCAATAGGTTGAAAGGTGACGGATTGCAAATGATTCTGGAGGAGAAGTTATTATCTATAGAGGGCCTTGAAGGCAAATACTCCGATGTGAGGGACACCCTCCACTTCCACCGGTCTGAGACGTTCACCAGGCCCCGAGGCCCCTATATTCCTTCATGGGTATGGGAGTTCTATACAACTTATGGTGACCTAGTTCCGAAGAGTAAGAAGAAGACAAGCGAGTTCGGATCGGTTAAGTCGGTCATGGTCTAAGGAAAGGAAGTGAGGTGCAATAGTGAGTACATTAACACTGTATTGGATAGAGCTATGCATTCTACACGTCCTTATGATGGATTGCCGGTCGCTCAGTCCTTAGATGAATTAAAGGGTTGGTTGGCTCCATTGATTTTCGATACCACCTCGAGGTGGATTTGAGTATTGCTGCTCGTTTCTGGTTTGGTTTCATTAGCAGCACCATAATGTCATCCCAAAACGAGTCCATTATACGCCATCCTAAGGCAACCTGCCTTGGAGCTATCATATCCCAGAAGAGCATCGACCTGGGACTCCTTATTGAGAAGGAGATGGCTGTGAGGGCAAAGTAAAGGCAGACTTCCTTACCTTTCCCAGTTTTGATCACGGAGTTATGCTGGCGAGCTAGAGTATCCCAGGATAATGCGAGACATTTTGAGGTTACCTCTTCTTCCTCCACTGAAATTCGGCGTATTGAGGCCGAGTACACTCGAGAGGAGGCTGCCAGGAAGAGAGCAACTCTGGTAGATACATCCCCGGAGGTGGGCGTCGATTCTATACCTGCAGAGGCATCTTTGCCTAATCCAACCTCCGGGCCTTCAGGTACTTCTACCCATTCTACTCCTTCACAGGTCCCGGGTACCTCTACCTCATCCCAGCCAGCCAAGATTACTCAAGAGATGATCCTGAAGATGGGGCATCTGGCCCATTCAACTGATGCGAGGGCGACCCGGCTAGAGAAATATGTTCCCTGGATGATTGAGGCTGCTATTTTGGCTGCACTGACCCCCCTCCAGACTTCTATTGACACTCTCATCACGAGAGTAGATGCTTGTGAGAGTAGGCATGGGGAGATCTCCGAGGTGATGGCTTTGAAAGTCGAGGTAGCAGATTTGAGAAAAGACGTAGACTATTTAAAGTTTATTGACTTCACTTCACTACTGGAGGCTGCAGATGATTTGGACGCTTCTGAGACTTCAGAGATTCCTCCGGCTACCACCGGAGATGTACATAGGGATGATGTAGCAGTTGCTGAGTCGGATGTAGAGACCGACAAGGAGCAGATAGAGGTGCATGATGCTACAGTTTATGATGATCTGGCGGACTTGGAGGAAGTGATGTTTGAGACTACATGCCTGACTTCTTTGAGCTTCATTGATCATCAGAGTCTTTAGATCATCTTCAGTCAGAGGTATCTAAACTTGAGGCAACACAAATGGCTTGAGCTACTGAAGGACTATGATATCACCATCTTATATCATTTGAGGAAGAGCAATGAGGTGGTTGATGCCTTGAGTAAGAAGACTTCTAATTTGGGGAGTCTTGCCACTCTTAGTGTTGAGGAGAGACCATTAGCTAGAGATGTTCAGAGGTTATCCAATAGTCTTGTTCAATTACAGATTTCTGAGGAGAACAGTGGTTTGATTGCTTTCATAGAGGCCTGTTCTTCCTTAGTTGAGAAGATTCGTGAGAACCAGTTTGATGATGATAAGTTGTGCCCCATTCATGACAAAATGTAAAGAGGGGAAGCCAAGGATATTGTCCTTGGTTCTTATGTTGTTTTGAGGATCAGAGGTAGGATTTTTGTGCCCAAGATGAGCGAGTTGACTAGATTAATTCTTAAGGAGGCCATTGTTCTCAATAATCTATCCATGTAGGAGCTATGAAGATGTACCATGATCTAAGCCAACACTATTGGTGGTGTGGAATGAAGAAGGATATTGCAATTTTTTGTTCTAGGTGTTAGACTTGACAACAGGTCAAGTGTGAGCACCAACGACTTGGGGTAGATCTCAGAGGATGCCTATTCCTACTTGGAAGTGGGAACTGATAACTATGGACTTTGTCGTGGGTCTACCTACCACCATGGGTGGTTATGATTCTCTTTGGATTGTTGTTGACAAGCTAACCAAGTTTGCCCACTTCATCCCGATTCAGGTGAATTATACAGTAAAAAAGTTAGTCGAGCTTTATATCAGTCAGATTGTGTGACTACATGAAGTCTCAGTTTCTATTGTCTCTAATAGAGGTTCATTGTTCACGTCCCATTTCTGGAAGGTATTACAACATGACTTGGGTACTCAGTTAGATATAAGTACAACTTTCCACCCTCATACAGATGATCAGTCTAAGCGGATGATTCAGGTATTGGAGGACATGCTTCGAGCTTGTGTGATCAATTTTTGTGCTATATGGAATCAATATTTTCCCTTAGTAGAGTTTTCCTATAACAACAGTTATCACTTTAGCATTCAGATAGCCCCATTTGAGGTGTTGTATGACAGACGGTATAGATCTCCGATCGAATGGTTTGATTCAGCTGAGAATGACTATTTGGATATAGATTTTCTTAAGATGCTATGAAGCAGGTCTGTATGATATAGGGTAGATTGTTGACAACTTAGAGTCTACGTAAGAGTTATGCAAATCGGAGGGTTCAAGCTCTAGTGTTCATGGATGGTGATCATGTTTGGCTCTGAGTGTCACCGATGAAGGGTGTGATGAGGTTCGAAAAGAAGGAACACCTTAGCCCTAGATTCATTGGACCGTTTGATATTTTGAGTCGTGTGGGAAAGGTGGCCTATAACTAGGCCTTGCCATCTAGCTTGTTAGATGTTCATCTTGTGTTTCATGTCTCCATGTTTCGAAAGTACATTCCAGATGAGTCCCATGTAATTTCTCTTGATTCAGTTGAGTTGGGTCCAGACTTTTATTTTGAGGAGGAGTCTATAGCCATTTTGGATAGGAAGATCTAAAAGCTTAGGACTAAAGTGATTGCTTTAGTGAAGGAGCAGTGGAATCATTGTTAAGTTGGTGAGGCGACTTGGGAGATAGAGTCAGATATGCTTTCCAAATATCCTTAACTTTTCAAGGCTTTAGGTACTTTCTTTTGCTTTGTGTTCGAGTATGAACATGGTTTTTAGTGGTGCTTAATGTAATGACACAGTTTGTCACTTTTGGAATCTTTGTTAAATTACTATATTGTCCTCCCAATATCGACCTCGAGTCTTTTATGTTTAAGTTTTGAAAATAGGTTTCCAAGCTTTGAGTAAAAAGTTGAGAAATTTGTAAGTTTTTGGTTTTGGAAAGGCTAAAGTTGCTTAAAAGTGGTTTTCAGAGTCTTAGAGTTTCAAACATCGAAATGGAATTTCTTCAATTTCATGAGTTGTAGAATATGGAATACGGTCATGAAAAGCTATCGATTTCAATTTCTGAATGATTTTGATGATTTGAGGTCCTAAGTTGGGAATTGTTGAGATTTTAGCCTTTGGGTGACTTTGGTCAACATTTGGGGTTCGGATGCTTGAAATAAAATTTAAGAGTTCCTTTGGATTCAGGGGATGATTTTAGGCCTAGGTGAGGTCTTGGTTGATTTTTGAGAGGTCCCGAACTTGAGTTAACCTTTTTAGGCGTTATGTTAGTTTCTTGTGGTTTTCACAAATGTCAGGTCAAGGAGACCTCTGATTCATGTTTAGATGGGTCTATTGAGTCTTGAACGTTGAGTTTGATCAATTTGCATGTATGGTTTGTGTTTACGGGGTTCCAAAAAAATCCGGATGGTCCTTTAAATGATTTTTAATTGGTTTACTATTACCTGGTGTGCCTCGCAATTTCAAGAGGTTGATCGATTTTGTGAACCTCATGATCACGAGGAACAGGTCGCTTTCACGAAGGTCCAGGTGGGCTGACCTTCGCGATCTCGTGAAAAGCTTATTCACAACCGTGACTTTCGCTTCTGCGAAGACCGATTCGCGAAATCGAAGCCCAAGATTTTTTGTGGAGTTCGCTTAAGCACGGGTTTTTGGACCTGAAATTTGGGGTTTTACCCTCATTTTTCATTTTTGAGCTTGGAAAATCGTTGGAGGCAATTTTTGAAGAGATTTCTTGCGTTAAATCTATTGGGTAAGCTTTTATGATCCTGAAACTTCATTTCCCTTTGATTATTTATGGATTCTAACATCAAAATTTGGTAATTTGATTGGCAAATGGCTTGATTTTTCAAGAATTCAAGTTCTAAACTAAAATGGAGATTGTGAACTAATTTTGATCTTTTTTTCGAAATGGTTTTCACCAATGAGTTTCTAAAGCCTTGAATATCATTTTCAAGTATTGATTTTCAAATTCAAACCTTCCTTTTGAAATCAGGTTTCGAGTTGATTGACCCATCTTTAAAGTATTTGATAAGGTATTGTTGCTTTCAGAGATTATTGTGAATACTTGATTGTTTTAGATTGTGTGGCTTCAAACGTTGTTCAGAAGGAGAAAACGCTAGCATTGAGTTGATTAATTAATTGCATTAATGTAAGTGACCTCTTAAGCTTTGTAATCTAGTAAAATTGCCTACTTCTCTTCATTGTTGCTGTTGGGTAGTAATTGGAGATGAGGTGAAGGGTTATTGTTTCCACTTGATTAATCTTAATGAATAAAGAGGGGATAAATAAAAAAAGGCAACATGTTGATGATGATGATTTGTGAATTGCCTTGGTGTGGCCCCTATGTGATTGATTAATGAAATGGCTTGGAAGTGAATTGAATTGCTTGAATTGTTGTCTATTCCTTGTGATGTGAATTTTCTTATGTACACTGCTAGTTGAACAATGTGATGAGACATGTGTTATAAAGCCGAAGGTAAATAATTTCGGCTAGTGAAATGATGTAATGTCGATGAGAAATGGTTCTGGATAGTGAAATGATATAAAGCTGATGATAAATGGTTTCGACAAGTAAAATGATGTAAAGCCGAAGGAAAATGGTTCCGGCTAGTGAAATGATATAAAGCCGAAGAGAAATGATTTTGGCTAGTTATGTGATATAAAACCAAAAGAAAATAGTTCCGGTTAGTGATGTGATAAAAAACCGATAGAAAATGGTTCCGACTAGTGACAATTGTGCTGATAGGAAATGGTTTCAGAAAGATTCATTATGTGACTTAATGCCTTTGTTACTTATGATATATTGATCTACTTGTTGGTTGTGATTGATGTACGTTTCATTTGAGATTGACTTACTTGAATCGTGTTGGTTGTTGAATGTGAATATTGAGCCTTGTGAGTTGTGCATTGTAGAACTGTTAGGTTGGGCTGATTTCTGTGCAGGTTGTAGTTTGAGAAGGTTCAGTTGGGATGAAAGGAGTATTCAATTTCTAGCTAGGTTGTCTTGTTTTTTAGACTGCTTGCTGGGTATCGTGTTGTTGGTACTCACTCCTTGCTTCTAGACTTGTGTAGGTTCCGAGTCCGGACCCATGTGATCTTCTTCTTCTTCTGATTTTGGGGCTTGTCAAGGATTTGAGAGGTAGCTGTTTGTTATCGCGGTTGACCCTCTTGATCCTTTACTTTATGTCTTGTTCTACTTGAGAAACAAAAATATTGAGACTCGTATTTATCTTTCGAATTATGTATTTACATTAGTGGCTTGTAGACGTGACAACTAGGTTTTGGGTGTTAATAGACGAATAAATTTCTCGCTTTTATCTTGTTCTTGCTTTATCTTTCCACATTTCTTTCGTTTCATTGGGTTGAAGCTGGCTTGTCTGGGTGGAAATTGACAAATGTCATCACATCCATTTTTGTATCGTGACAAATTAATATTGGCATAATATCATTAATAAAACACATTAAGAAATGTTTTTCAATTTTGATTAAATGCTTAAATCGTAGATGATGATTGAAAGCTATGTGACCTTTCGATTCTACATCTACACTAAATATAAAGTTATTATGAAAACTGATTTGCTTGAATTAACATATGAATGGGCCACTTCCTCAATAAACGATTCATCACCCACATTAATACTTATTGTACTCCAATAAGACAAGAATAATGCAAGATTATATATGTCTTTATCTTTTTCAAGTATTATAAATTACCCTCATAAAATATAAGTACATAACTTAATTATTTCTGAAATTGTCATGTGAGCTTTAATTCTACATTCAATATAGATTGGCCCTACCGACTCACCATCTTCCCTCCAATTTTAACCTTAGATATAAATATTTTGAACCCACATATCAATCTTTAACGATAAACTTAAAGTTTAATTCATATCAGACTCTTAAATTAATATGATAACATTACAACAAAACATATAATTAAGAGAATATGCAGGAAGAGGAGAACATCATTGTAAAGAGGAGCGGAAGTGTTGTATACAATAATAAGTTTATACTTCTTTACCCTACTTCAGAAATGAAATTGTGTAGATAACACATATATGGTAATTTTAATAGATGGAAGGAGGACTAATTAATAGAGGTTAAAACTTAATCTAATGCGTTCATCAAATAATAACTGGTATACGAACGAGATCTATTCTTTAAAAATAATACATATTCATATTTACATATGTAATATCTTCATATTATTTTAGATTAAATGGCTTGGCGGGAAAGTATGGAGAGGGTGGCATATTAGGGTTAAGCTAATTAGTTCCTTTGCCCATCAATATTCCGATTTGCTATCTTTAGATTTTATTGTAGCTTCAAAGACGCATACACAAAAAAAAAAAAAAAACTTAAAACTAGTGAATTTTAATCAATATAAATATTCGATTAATATGGTTGACAAACAATTAATCTCTAAATTAACCAATGACTACTAATGGTTAGTGGATCATGTAAAATTAGTTTGAGATTGTTGAATCTTTGTGAACAAAGCTCCATATTTGTTGCTAAAAGAAAAATGTAAGTTACGTGTAAGTGTTGAACATTGTCAATTATGTGTGGTCAAGTAGAGTTTTGGTTTAGAAAAAATGATTAAAATGCTTTTGATTATCCTTTTTCTACTAATGTACTATACAATTATTTCACCCAAAAGAGACCTAGAAATAAAGTCTTTTTGAAGCTTAAACAATATGTTTGTACTTTGTTGTGATATATATTAAAGAACCTACTCAACTACCTTCTTGACCTAACTACCACAATCATCATAAAGAGGAGAGGAAGTGCTAGACGCAAAAACAAGTTTCTATCTTCTTGACCTAACTATTACAATCGTCAACTATGAAATTGTGTAAAAAATATATATGTGGTAATTCTAATAGGCCGAAGGAGAATCAATTTATCAGGTTAAAATTTAATTTGATATACCCATCAAATAATCAATGTATGAATGAGACCTGTTTTTTTAAAATTAAATATTAATTATGACCTTTATATTAATTGAGACACACGTAAAAATAATAAAATTCTAACAATAACCACATATACAACAATAAGTTGTACCCTTTTTTTTAATACCCGAAGGGATCGGACAACAATAATTAGTACCCCTAAAATTTAAATGATACACAAAAATACTGAAATGATGCCCAATTTCAATAATTACAAAAAAAGCAGACAATTATATAATTGGAGTTGGATTGTCTAAAAATGTATTTTCTATTAGCCACATGAAAGAAGGTTAAACCTAATGGAATCTTTTCACAAATCTTTTAGTTTTGAGAGCAAGGACCAAAATGATTCACCCTTTGTAAACATTAACGACCATAGTTGTTACGGTACATATATCAAGGATCAAAATAAATCAATTTTAATATATTGATTAACAGAGGCGGATCCACATGCACCCGGTAACTTTTTAAAATATATTGTATATATATATTATGTATAAATTGTTGATAAAATGGTAATATATTTAATTGTGCACCCTTATAACTAAAAGATGCGTGCATTGGTCGAAGGCTCCAGTTTGTATCGCAACTGCGCAGGTTCGAATCCCGCGAAAGGCAACTTTTTTTAAACTTTAAAATCAGTTGTTTCTTAACGGTTAAATTTTTTAAAAATTATTTTTTATTAAAATTCGATTTTTCCATCTCATTAGTCCCATGTTGCTCGGATGGTAAGCATCTCTTACTTCCAACCCAAAGGTTGCGAGTTCGAGTCACCAAGGGAGCAAAAGGGGTGGGAGCTCCTAGGGAGGGTAAAAATAAAAATAAAAATTCCCTTTCTTAACCACCCCTTTTTTTGTCATCTCATCTCACCCCATTATTTTCTTAATTGAAATTAAAAACAAATAAAAACCCTAACACTTTCTAAACAAAATACTGCTAGAAAATCTACAGCTTACAAATATTCTTCACTGCATAATTAAAGTCCTACTCTTTGCTAACCTTACCCTTAAACCACTCCTAGTCTTACCCTTGGGCCACTTTTAGTGATGCCTCCCTATCTTCAAATTTTGGGTTCGCCTCTGTTGATTAAAGACTATTTTGATCATTTTTCAAATAAAAAATGTCAAATACTTCACGGGATCCCAATCTATATATTCTGTCATTTATCATTTTTTAATCAGTTATCATTTATAATAATTGAATGTTCAAATAAAATTAATTTTGCCTTAACTATGGACACTTCCAATCGAATAACAAAAGTTTAATTTCTACCAAAAAAAAAGAACAAAAATGAACAATTGCATAAGTAGAATCTGAAGAGGATAACGTGTACGCAAATCTTACCCTTACTTTGCGAGGCACAAAAATTGTTTTCAAGGATATAATACAATGCATTTAAAGCAGAGTGGCTTGGTGGGCATGTGCAAACGTAAGAGATTACGTCACAAAGAACAGGGTTGACATTTATGAAAAAGATATTTGGTTCTTTTGTAATTACTAGTTTTGTGTATGTGCACGTGAGTCTCACGTCAATCAATAAAGTTGCATAAAAGAACAAATTTATTTAAGAAGACTTGGACCTCTTTCTTTAATATTTTAAAATTTTTATTTTTGTTTATTTTGTTTACCAGTATTTAAATAAAATTATATAAGATAAAAATATTATTTTTAAAGTCTTAAATATTAGGATCTTAAATGGAAGATAGATAGATACGTCAAAATTAGTCTGTAGTGGTTCTATATAAAAAAACTAAACTAATTGGTTACATTAATTAAATGAATTTGCTCAATCCATGAACATAAAAATTTCAGATCGAAGATCTTTATTACACTTTTTTTTTTACTTCAAGGTGCTCATTCTGTAGTAACTTAACCAGGATAATTTCAAAAGTACAAATCATGATATATCTGAAGATAATAAAATTCGCGTCGAGATAATAATAATAAAGAACGGAAAATTATCGCAATAATCATTTTATTGATTTAAAGTGCGAGTGTTACAATCTCTATAATTCCTCTGAATTCGCCTTTTCGAATATAATTTTAGGGCGCTTGAGCTTGATTTTGAATTTATATTGAACTTGAACTTGAACTTGATCTTGAACTTTATCTTGATCTTGATCATGAACTTGACCATTATCTTGATCTTGACTTCTAGTTGATTTCAAGGGCTTCGAGCTTGATCTTGAATCTGGTGGTCTTGATCTTGATCGTTCTTGAACTTGAACTTTATCTTGATCTTCACATCTAGTTGAATCCAAGGGCTTTGAGCTTGATCTTGAATACGGTGGTCTTGATCTTGATCGTTTTTGAACATGAAATTTATCTCGATCTTGACTTCTAGTTGAATCCATGGGCTTTGAGCTTGATCTTGAATCCGGTGGTTTTGATCTTGATCGTTCTTGAACTTGAACTTTATCGTGATATTGACTTCTAGTTGAATCCAAGGGCTTCGAACTTGATCTTGAATCTGGCGGTCTTGATCTTGATCTTGAACTTTATCTTGATCTTGACTTCTAGTTGAATCCAAGGGCTTCAAGCTTGATCTTCAATCCGTCAGTCTTGATCTTGATCGTTCTTGAACTTGAAATCTTGAAATCTTGAATTTTTGAACTTGTAGAGAGATCTGTGGCTTTTGATCCACGAGCTTTCTTTAGCTTCTTGTTAGAATTCTTGAACTTGTAGAGAAATCTGTGACTTTTAATCCACGAGCTTTCTCTAGCTTCTTGTTAGAATTCGTGGTTCCTTTTCAGAATTATGAGGACCCCTATCTATAGTTTTATCATAGAGGAGTTGTGATAAGAATAGTATTTCCTTCGACCAATCAGATTTAAATGAAATGGCATATGGGCTTTATGGAGCGGACTTTAATTAAATCCATATTTATTAGATTTAAATATTTAACTCAATTATATTAATCCATAATATTTATTTGGACTAATATATTCATGCATGAATTTAATATAATTCGAATCACTATATAAATTTATATTTAATAAATTTTAAATGATTACAAATGCCCCATTCTTCAAGTCTTGTCGAGATATTTTATCTTTTAAAGACTATACTTGAAGAATTTGAAGACTTCAACTTGCATACTTGGAGAGTTTGAAGACTTCATCTTGAAACAACTTTTATTCATAGGGGTTTGCTCCCATTGAGTCACCACCAATTGGTGCAAGTCTGAAGTTTTATGAAAGATTTCTCATAGCTTTAACTTTCATGTGATAGATCAAGTGGGAACATTTGGTTTTTTGACACTCATGCAACTGAACTTAGAATATGGTTCTAAGCTCCTACGTACCTCAATAAAGAGGATCAAATCACGACGTACTTTTGGGATAGTGTTTTTTTTATGTGTCATACACAATTTATACTCTTGCGGGCCAGGAGTGACGTACAGTTTAGACTCGTACCTTAAGGGGCATTTTAACTTGAAGATTTAGCTCAAATTTAAAGAGCTTTATGATATACCGTTTATGCCCGTGTTTCAAGAAGCATTGTAACTTGAAGATTTAGCTCAAATTTAAAGAGATTTATGATATGCAATTTAGGCTCGTGTCTCAAGGAGCATTTTAACTTGAAGATTTAGCTCAAATTTAAAGAGCTTCATGATATATAGTTTAGGCTCGTGTCTCAAGGAACATTTCAATTTAAGGATTTAACTCAAATTTGAAGAGCTTTGGAACATATCGTTTAAGCTCGTATTTCGAGGAGCATTTCAACTTGAAGATTTAGCTCAAATTGGAAGAGCTTTGAGACATACAGTTTAAACTTGTGTTTCAAGGAGCATTTTAGCTTGAAGATTTAACTCAAATTTGAAGAACTTTGTTGCATGCAGTTTAGCCTCATGCGTCTAGGAGCATTTCCACTTGAAGATTTATCTTGAGTTTAAAGAGCTTCATTATATGAAGGCTTAGATCAAATTTGACGAGCTTCCAAACTTAGAGATTTAGCTCAAATTTGAAGAGATTTGTGACATACAGTTTATTCTCGTGCATCTAGGAGCATTATAACTTGCAGCTTAGGCTCATACGTTGAGGAGCATTTGTAACACTTGAGAAATTTTTTGAGCTAAGACTCGAACCATGCTTCTTTGTGAGTAGAATTTTACCAAGGAATTTAAAATTTCTTAAGTATCAAGGTCAGGTCGCTAGATATAGCACCTTGAGTTCCAAAAAGAATTAAAGAGAATTCATTCAACTCATTCCTAAGTTCTTTTAAAGTTTTGGATCAACTTCAAACGACCATAACTTTCAGTACAAGATGAGTTAGGAGACCCATAAGATATCAAATGAAAGATCTCTGAGTCCTCTTTCCAACGCCACAAAGTTTGCTAATTTTTGAGCTCGTATGAGGGAGATATGCCCTTTTTAATTCAGGCTGTCCATTTAAGGAAAGTTACCCGAAAATAGAAGGATTATTTTATTCTTTTCCTTACCCCACTTATTCTAAACGCAAATTACACCCAATTAAGGGTCATTCATCCCCAAAAGCAGTTAGGGTTTTAGAGAGAAGATTCAAGAGGAGAAAAAGTTCAAAGTTTCAAGCATTCGTTCAAGAAATTCAAGACTTCGCCAGGAACCTAGTTCTTTGAGGAATGTAAGCTTCCATAGTTTTGGGTTCGTTCACCCACACGCCAATCATGAGTTCTTTTGTGAATCTATCCATAAATATTGAACAATTTAATTTCTTGATGAGTTCTTGATAAGTGTTCTTGAAGTTTCCTTTTCGATTAAGTTTTGATGTAAGATTCTACTTGCATCAACTTCAAACAACCATGTCACTCAGAATATAAAGAGTTACGTGGCCCATAACCTATCCAATTAAAGGTATTTGCATATACTTTCCAACGCCACTAATTTCGTATCAATCCAATTTTTGAGTAAAAATTTATGACCATTTTAGTAACCTGATACAGTGCTTTTACGAATTAATCGACGGGAAAAATTAAAAAGGGTCGTTTTTTTTATGTCTTTTTACCTCCAAGAAAACCCTAAATGAATTTCTTGACTAATAAAAGGCTCAAACCCATCAGATTTTCATCTTTTAATCCATCATTCTCTTCTCTCTCAAACCCTAGGGCAAAACCCTAAGGAAAAAATCAAAGTAGAAGACTTCATTCAAGATTCTTCTTCAAGGTAAGTCTTTCTCCACGAATTCCATTTTTTTAAACTCAAATTCCTCCATACAATTATGAATCACTAATGAAAATCATAATTCTAGGCCATAGATATTTCAAAAAACTAATTCAAGACTCTCAAGAAAGGTTTTCTTGATCGTTTACCTTCTAGCTAGGGTTTCAAGGCTTCTAATCAAGTTCTTTTTCAAGATTCTTCACGATTCTTCAAGAACCTTGTTCTTCTAGGTATGTAAGGCTATCATAGTGTTGGACTAGTTCGTCCTCACACCCTACATCTACTTTCAGATCAGTAAAAGAGTAATCTAGGGTTCTTTCCCTAGATTTGAGTATTCTTGATATAAGTTGATTTTGAGTTCTTGAGTTCATGTTTATTTTAAAAATTCTATTCCTAATTATTGAGTTTCTATATTTTATTAAGATCCTTTAGTTGATTTGTTCATGTCTATAATTCAGTATGAGCCCTATTTTGAGTTGTCAATCTTGAGATGTTTTTCAAAGCCAACACTTGAGTTTTAAACTGAGTTTTGAGGAAGTAAGTATGAGAATGAGAAGAGTCGTATACATGAGTTCCATATTGTTATTTAGACCCTTGAGTCGAGTCGTTCATGCCCATAATTCCACATGAACTCCATCAGTTGAGTATCTTTGAGAGGAGTAGTATCTTCAAGTTCTAAGTCTTGAGTATTGAGTTCCTAATCATTTTGGGATTATATTCCTAATCATGGGGCTACTACATGTTACCTATGAAGGTCTTTGAGTTGAGTAGTTCATGCCCATAATTCCGCATGAACCATATGAGTCGAGCAGTCTTGAGATGAGAACTATCATTGAGTCCTTGAGTTGAGTAGTTCATGCCAATAATTTTGCATGAACCCTCTGAGTCGAGCATTCTAGAGATGAGTAGTATCATTGACTCCTTGAGTTCTGGAGTTGTTGAGTTCCAAGTATTGAGTTCTATGCATGGTTATTGCAAACCTTGAATTGAGTTGAGTTGTTCACATCCATAATTCGGCATGAACCTTATTTTAAGAAGTCATTTTACAAATTGTTTTAAAACTTGTTTTAAAGACTTGAGCACTGAGTTGAGGAAGAGTAGAGCTGAGTTCATTTTCTTTAAAATGATATATGGAAACTAAGCATTCCCAAGAGTAAATGTTTTTACATTTAAGATGAGAGGAAACTGAGATTTCCAAAAGAGTTTTGAGTAGTTTGAGTACCATCTCTTTTAAGAGAAAGAATTTTGAGTAATAATCTCAAAACACAGAAAGAGTTCTATTTTTCAACATATGAGCTAGTATATTTTGAGAGTAGTACTGAACACCGATATGAGGGAGAGTTCATACAACTCACAACCTCCATAAACCATGTAACCAACGTGGGTAGAAAGGGTTATACTTTTTAGATGATTCCTTAATGCTTTTTAGCATAGACTAGTGGATCCACTTAGTAGTGGGTTCTATACCACGACAAAGTATAGGACAGTTCTGGCAGCGTGGGATAGATTGTAATACCCCCTAAATACTAAAACCAAGATTTGCATGTCGATACACCATTCCTTAATTACTATAGATTCTCATTTTAGGAACTTGGAATTTTGTGACATTTGCAAACTTGCTTATCATAAATTGTGATCGTGATTTAAGGGATTGTATTGGGGTATTTACGTAATAATCTAATTATAATCATCTATAACTGGAAAGGGAGGTGAGGGATATACATATAGGTATATATGTATATATTTTGGGCAGCCCCTTTTAGTGACAGTTGTACAAGTGATAAACATCACTTTTGTGACTATATTTTCACACATCCTCTAGTGAAATTGGTTTTACTCAAGTCTAAGAACCTTAGAACTTTATCTAAACAGATTATTATTCAAAATCACAAGAGAAAAACTTGGTCCTATTGGCTGAAATTCGAGATACACCCTTCCCTTTGGTAAGTGATGAAATCTGTTTCTGGGTTGGGTAGTGTTTAGTATTTTAAGCATATCTCGTTCTCTAGAACTTCATTTAGAGTGAATAAATATAATTTGGAAAGCTAATCATATACCTAAAATTCCTATGTTTATGTAAAACTCTAATATAGTTGTTATGGATTTGAAATATGGGATGCAACATAGGACAAGTTCTATTCAGATTTCGAAATTAGAAATCCTGTATGATCAACTGTTAGTGTTTTGATTATATCTTTTTGTAGAAAATGTATTTTTTAGTGATTCTTGATTATTTGAAACCTTAAGAGATGTACCTACATCTTTAACGAAGGATATAAAGTCCAGTTTTACCATTTTCCTTTTCAACTCTAAGTTACGACATGAGGTACTAGGCTGGCCAGAATTACTGTTTTGGAAGCATAGTCGTATTTGTACGGGCTAAGCTAACTTGTGATGATAATTCTGTTTTACGTCAACATTATTGAGCTACTAGGAATTAAATAAGTTATTTAATTTTATTTTTAAGGTTGTATATACTCGTGAACAAGTTGAGGACCTTGATATGTTGGTTGGTCTACGATTTAAACTCTTAAAGTTGTGTTGGACTGATTATATGCTAAAGCACTGAGGTTGATGTATGAACTTGTACTTGTACTCTTGTTACATGCTGTTATATCTGAAAGTTTATCTTGGTACCTTGCCTCTTGTCACTTTGCATTGTCGTGTTGGTATCCTTTAAGACATTAAAGACACTTGTGTAACTCGCCCACTTGTGCAGATTGTTTGATTACCTGGCACTCTTTTTGGGACCTTGTCCTTCTTGTGGCTGTGACTTTGTCACTATTGGCATGCCTCTTGATTCAGATCATTTTTCATCTTGATTATGGATTTTTAGTTCGTCTTAAGTATGGAAGTTGTCCATTTTAAGTACGAATTAGAAAGCCATTTTTAATATGGTTCTTGGTTTTCTTGATTATTGGGCTTTGACCCTTCTTGATACAAGGCGTTGACCCTTCTTGATACATGCTTATGCTTGGTGTGATGACATGATGTATATATTGGGTGAGCCTTGTTATTGAATCTCTTGGAAAATGGTGCTATGAGCGTTCTTGACATTTGGATCTTTAAATATCGAACTTGATACTCTTTATATATTGTTTACTTGATTTATTTATTATGTTCAATTGTGTTGCTCATGACTTGAGAAAGGTAGCTTGGTGAATCCGAGGGCTCCGAACCTGTAGTTTTTACACCACTAAGCTATATGCTTAGCGATAGTTGATCTATCGTAGGGTATGTTCGAGAGGATCCATGAAGCTGGCCATTGGAGATGGAGATTTTGAGAGCTTTAAGGAAGATTACATTTTCATATAGGCATCTATATTTTGCTTAAATCTTGGGACTTGTACATGATATATGTGTTATACATTTACATGAAATTTTGAAGGCTAATTTGATCATGTCACCATGGGTTGTAATATAAGTATGGCTATATGTTTTGTTATTTTTGGGGTGTGTAAATCCAAGTCTTGTAATATACTAAATTTACTATTTGTTTGAATGTTTGTGTGAAACATGAACCGGTAAATTTTGGTACTCGAAAGTTGATAATATTCTTTTTATATCATTTGTAGTGTGAGGATAATATATGCATGAAAATCTCGTAAGTTATTGGCTTAGATTATTTTGGAGGGTTCTTCCGCCACGCAATATCAATTTGACATCAAATTAATGTGTAAATGGGCAAGCTTCACTTCCTTAACTATTTTTTTATGAACCTAATTCCTCTACTAGATTATAATCAATATGCCCTTCGTTAAGCTCTTTTAAATGTCACAAGTTTTAAATTATATTTCTTCTTTAAGTGGTAGTATCCTTTCGAAAGGGTCGCTACATAGACGTTGTATCATCACATAACTCATAGTGATGGTTGTCGGTTAAAGAATCTCTCACAGAGTTATATTGTATTTTTATATACAAATTTAGTTATTATTGTATTCTTCAATACAATTGAGTTATTATCTACCGTTTTAAAAGTTTTCCATATATTGCATCTTTTATTGTTGCTTTATCCTTGAGTATCTTGAGCTGAGTACCTTTGAGTTGAGTATCTTATTCTTGAGTTGAGTTTAGTTTAGTGAGTTGAGAAAATGTAAGTATGTTTCCTTTTTATCAAGTTCAAGCTTATGTTTATGCTTTAGAATTCCCCTTACATGCTCGTACATTCCATGTACTGAGCCATTTGTCTTGCATCGTTTCATGATGCAGATATAGGTATTCAGGATCATCAACAGGCGTTTCGTTGAGGTCATATGATATTCCAGTCAGCTTTGGTGAGCCTTATTATATTCCGGAGGACTTTACCTTTACCTTATAGTTAGTAGTTTTGAGATGTCGTGGGTCTTGTCCCAATATATTTCTATAATAGTAAAGGCTTAATAGATAGACAGAGTTGAAGAGTTTTCTGTATTTACTTTCTTTTGAGTATTGTTCAGACTTTCTTAAAGTTCACTATTGGAGTTCAATGAATTTAATTCAGTTTTAAGCTTATGTATGCTTGAGTTAGTCTTCAAGTGCTCGTCTATCCCATAAAGTTCACTATCAAGTGCTTCTAACTCTGCAATATGTAGTCGAGCATTTTCTTCTTCAGTAAGCCCTTCTTGAATAGCAAGTCTTAAGAAATGTACTTGACGCTCGAGTAGCAGGACTGCTTCAACTCCAAAAGCAAGTGAATATGGTGTTGGTTGAGTGGGTGTGTGATATGTTGTCCTATATGCCCACAAGGCTTCTTCAATTCTTTCATTCCAATCTCATTTGGACTTGGAGACAACTTTTTTAGGGAAGTTACATAGAGTTTTATTAAATGCTTCAGCAAGGCCATTGGCGGCAGCATGATACATAGAAAATTTACGCTACTTGAAGCCAAAGAGATCACAAATTTTGTTCATTAACTTGTTATCAAATGGCTTGCCATTGTCCGCTATTATGTAGCGAGGGATGCCAAAATGATAGATAATATTTACTCGGATAACATTTGCACCATTCTCTTTCTTCACTTGTGTAAGAGCGACAACTTTAACATATTTTGAGAAGTAATTTGTTGCAGCCAAGATGTACAAGTGTCTACTAAAAGTTTTTGGTAGTGGTACCACAACATTCAATCCCCAAGCGTCAAATGGAAAGGATGCAATATTAGGGTGTAATACTTCAGGCTGCTGATGTATGAAATTTGCATGAAATTGGCAAGCATTGCACCTTCGAGCATAATCTAACCAATCCTTCACCATGGTTGGCCAATAATACCCCATCCTCTTTATGTGAAAGTGCAGCTTCAGTCCAGATTGATGTGATCCACATGCTCCTGAGTGTGCTTCTTGCAGAGCTTGGATTGCTTTTTCCTCTCCCAAACATCGTAAGAGTACTCCCTCAAATGATCTTCTATATAATGTGTCCTTGTAGTAAAAGAAGCGAGGTGCACGACGACGAATGTCAGTCCTTCTCCTTGGATTTTTTGGAAGTATCCCATCACACATGTAGTCAATAATGGGTTTTCTCCAATCTTCCTTCGCGGCTTCAGAAATGGCGAGATGCTCAAGCTCATTTGGCGGCAGTTGTTGCTCTGAATTGCACACGCAAGTGTACGCGGTCGCGCAAGTAATATAGTGGCTCTTAAAAGAACCAGATTATCAAATCCAAAGGACTTGTCAATTAACTATTTTACTAAATTATACTGGTCTAATTATTTCTTTAAGAGTGCCAAAGAGAAGAATGTAGGAATAAAATAATAAGATTACTTACAATAATTGGAAAATTATAGGGCTGTGGCATGCGTAGGGTTTCATGTATCACATCTTATGCATAAACTAATTTCAGTTATAAAGTTACTGGTTTACAGGGTTAATTGTATGAGTCAGGTCTCTCAACCTCTAGCCGCCTACTCCAATTAGTTGTTCTAACTACATCGTTGAGCGGGGATAGACAGGCCTAACTGGCGATCATTTATATTTCATCCTGTTTTGTAACCAAGCAAGGTTCGTCCGGGCGTCACTCCTGAACACACATCAACTCAATGGATGATCGAGCTTTCTATATTCTTTGGTCTATTTACCCTCTCCTCTCTCGATTTTAAGAATAGACAATAGATTTACTTTATAGTGATCAAGCATAAAATTCTAAAACAAGAATATAAACGTAACTTATAATGATAACAAAGAATTAATTCAAAACAATCAATGTTCAACAATTAACATAGCCACAGCCCCAGAACAAGGGCCTTTAGCTATTAATCTTTAAGAAAATAAGAAGAAGAAGAAAAGAACCCTAAAAAGTATTGATAACTTTATACTTTGATACCCTCTATTGATCTCTCCTCCTCTTTATTTCTATGGACTATTTATAAATATAGAAAATTCTAAATAAAATAACTGAGTCCAAAATAAATTGGAAAACCGAAACCAAGCGAAATTAGATTCCCAGGTTTACGCGTGAACCGCCTCAAAATTGAGGGATCTTGATTAGTTGATACTTGGCAACATGTATTCTTTGCAGTTCGCAATTCACAATATGCACTTCTTATATATTATATATTATATATTATTATATTGAATTTAATCCATTAAGCTGCTTGCTTGATTTCCTTCTTCAATTCTCCATCTTTAATTCGTTTTAGCTTCAAATTTCTTTAACTTTACACCAATTTACTCCTACAAATAAAATACAATATTTAGCACAATCCATAAAATTAATGCTCAAAAATGCAAATATAAATAATAAATGTGAGGTAAATAATGATAAAGATATATTTTTTGCCTCACATCAACACCCACACTTAAACTTTTGCTCGTCCTCGAGCAAACATTAAAGCTCATCTCAAAAAAATCAAACTAGGAATGTCATCACTTTGGTTAATACAAACAATTAAGCCATTTACCAATTTCAAAATAGCAAGTACACTTCTAAATCATTATGCAAGACATCCAAATAAACAACAAACCTCTAACGTCCTAACCTCAAGGAAGGACTTTGAACTCATCAAATTTAAGTTTGTTCCCCTACTATCATCAAAGAAAGCTAATAAAATCACATATCTATCATGAAACAAGTGCCCTCACAAAAAGAAATAGTCCACACACTCAATTCAAAAGATTGAATATAAATTAAGAACTTAGCATCAAATAACAACTCGTACTCAGAAATAAAATTCACATGTATGCACAAAGAACCATAGACTTTCCCATTATGTACATCTCCACTAATTAAGCATGCTTAAATAGAATCAAATAGGACTTTAACGGGTTGTAATGTAGGCTTGAGGTAAGGGAGGATACATTTGGGTAAAATTAGTGACTCATCCTCCCTAATGCACATGTTTTGATTTTCTTTCTACATTCACAACTTTTTCTTTCCCTTTGGTCCCCCTTTCCGCATATTTTCCCAATTGTACTTAAAGCCTTGCCCTCTCTTTCACTTGAGCCCTTATTTTCTACCCACCCCTTTTTCTCTCTTTTTTTTTCTTTTTTTTCACACTTAACAATTGCCACCCTCAACTTATGAATTTCTCACAAGTTAAGGTGCACATTGTCCTTGTAAGGACCAGTGCCATTATTAAGGTAATCTCCGAATTAGCCACCTTCAACTTAGGCTTTTAACCTTATTTGAAGTACACAATGTCCAAGGGATCAGGGCCAATCACATATTTAGGGACTTATGGGGCATCATTCTTCTACCTCTTTTTTTCTTTACCACAAAATCAAGCATTTTCATCCTATCTATTTTCACCATTTTTTTCACTTTTTCATCTTAACATAGTGCATTAAGGATTACTTTGGGATCAAAACTAACGGTATCAATAAAAGGGATTCGGCTCAATTAAGTAGGTTATAACAAAATCAAGGCTAGAAGGCTCAATGGAGCAATACTAGGGATATTTTATCTGAAAAAGCTAAAATTTACAAGACAAATCAAAGAAAGTCTATTATTATCTCCTAAACAAAGCAACACTTTTATTTCGCTTCAATAACATGCAGGGCAAGTTCTAGACTAAGATGCAAAACATGGAATAAATAAAATCTCACCACACATATGCACAAGTATCAATCAAGATGGATCAATTCCACTTCTAAGAGAGACATGATCATAACAAACTATAAAATAAGATAAAATATATACGAAGTCACAATCATGAGCTTAAGTGTCGAAGAGTCTGCAATTTCCTTATCAATCAAGCATTCACAAGAAAGTACTAATAAAAAATTAGGCCTAAATAACAAGTATCACACCACTCAAAATGGTCTTTTATTTTTCTCAAAAAAATATTTAAATAAAAATTATTCCTAAAAAAATAAAATACACTCAGTTCAAAGGGACTATCCTCAGGAAAAGAACTGAAAACAAAAGCCAGGGAACCCATCCTAAAAAAGAAAAGACTCAATAAAATAGTAAAACTAGGAATTCATTCTTCCACCCCACACTTAAAAAGATGTTATGTCTCCAAAGCATCACATAAAATTTAAAACAAGGGTTAGAAAAACTCCCCGAGGCCTTTAGGCCTAGCTAGTAGCATGTTCTCTCAATTTTCATCAAGGGTCGTCACCCCACACTTAAGATCAAACGTGCTCCTTATATCCAAGTTTCGGATACTCAGACTTCTCCAAAACTTGTAAAAATAACACAAAAATGACACTAGAAAAATTAAAAAATTAAGAAGTTACACTATAAATTGGGTTGCCTCCCAATAAACGCCTAATTTAACATCGCGGCACGACAAAAGTAAGTTCACCAATTTTCTTTCCACTTTGAACTTATGAATTGTACCCCTAACGTTGCATCTATTTTTCTGCTCCTCTCAAGGGGTGGTGGTATAAGGATAAAAGAACCAAGTAATATATGTCACATCTTGCACTTTTTGGCCCTTATGTGAGGAATATTTGTTTGTCTACGTGAACTAGAAAACCTTAGGATGTAGGGGCCTTGTTCCTCATCTATATAGTTCTCCATTAGTTCAGATGACTCGAATGATACATCAACATCTAAACATAATGTTGAAAAGTGATTTGAATGGGGTCCAATACGTCCCTCTTCCAAACTTACACCAATTGCAACATGGTCACTTTTATACTCTTTCTCAAACGTGGCATCTTTAAGAAATGTCTGATTGCATTGAATCTACTCCCGTTTTAGATCCTCAATTTGACTTCTGAGTACCTTTTCAGTATCACAAAACTCATAATTGGATTGTTGATCATCAAACGCAGCAACCTTTGCATTCAATTCATTGCTTAAGTTCTAAGTATGCAAGAAAAACATTTAACATCTTAAAAGTGCTTCATTTTTCTATCTATAAGGCGTGACATCACATATATGATTCTCCTACGGCGCTCTTCCTATTCCTCTATTAATTTTCTGCAAGATTCTATACTATCAAAGGAATATAGATTATTAGCATCATCATGATAGGGTTTTGGAGTAGGATAGCAGCAAACGGTGCAATCGACGCACAACCCCCTACAAAATTCACAGGATAGAGATGGTGCACCCAATTCTCCCTCGGGAATATAATTACATTGTTGCCAAAAGTGAGCTCCTTTGCAATAAGGACAAGGTCATACCACACATGAATAATCCTCATTCCTGTTCATCCCAAGAAAAGTATGAATTTGTAGAAAAAAAATATGTGTCAAAATAAATAAACATATAAATAAATAAATAAAAAGAAAAAAGTATAACCTAGAATAATAGTTAATTTCAAAGTGCCGGGCAGCGGCGCCAAAAAATTGTTGCTCCCAATTGCACACGCAAGTGTACGCGGTCGCGCAAGTAATATAATGGCTCTTAAAAGAACCAGATTATCGAACCCAAATGACTTGTCAATTAACTATTTTTACTAAATTATACTGGTTTAATTATTTATTTAAGAGTGCCAAAAGAAAAGAATACAGGAATAAAATAATAAGATTACTTACAATAGTTGGAAAATTCCAGGGCTACGGAATGCGTAGGGTTTCATGTATCACATTTCATGCATGAACTAATTTTGGTTATTAAGTTACTGGTTTACAAGGTTAGTTGTATGAGTTGGGTATCTCGACCTCTAGTCGCCTACTCCAATTAGTTGTTCTAACTACATCGTTGAGCGGGAATAGACAGGCCTAACTGGCAAGCATTTATATTTCATCCTGTCTTGTAACCAAGCAAGTTGTTCGTCCGGGCGTCACTCCTGAACACACATCAACTCAATGGATGATCGAGCTTTCTATATTATTTGGTCTATCTACCCTCTCCTCTCTCGATTTTAAGAATAGACAATAGATTTACTTTATGGTGATCAAGCATAAAATACAACAACAACAACAACATACCCAGTGAAATCCCACAAAGTGGGGTCTGGGGAGGGTAAAGTGTACGCAGACCTTACCACTACCTCGTGGAGGTAGAGAGGCTGTTTCCGGTGGACCCTCGACTCAAGTACATCCAAACCAAGCAAGAGAAGAGGAACCATTATATATAACATAACATCCAATACGAAAAAAAGTGCATACTCAACAACGGAGACAATAACATCAAGAAAATACTGTGCGAAGCGAAGCGCAGTAA